>VYZS01036527.1:0-10309 GCA_013400695.1 Neodrepanis coruscans
AAAGTGGGAAGGGTCTCATAATTCAAGGAGGGATTTTTTAATTCTGTAGACTCTCTCCCAGCATGCTGTGTAAACATACCTGGCTCTAAGAACCTTACCGGACTCTGAGAGTTTTATTTTCATGCCGAGTCATGATCCTTGTGGGTCTTTTCTAACTCAGCATATTATGTGATTCCAGGATTCTTTTCAATCCAGAAACAGAACAAGAAATTTTTCAGTGGGCTCCTGGATGCTTGGATACAGATATAGACTCACTCCAACATCACCAAGACTCCAGTGTTTATGTTCTGAAATATAATAAACTGGCATTAAAATACCAAACCAAAACACACTTTTCTGCCTTCATCTTCCTAACACCAAACACTGTCTTCATCCAGCGATCTGTAGCTAGCCTTTCTCTTAATGTTTTCTGGAGTTTGCACTAAACACAGCCTGGTAGTTCAGCCTCTTACCTGGAATGTAGGAGATCAAAAAATGAATTCAAGTTTGTGTGATCCTGTGTCTAGGCCAGAAAGTAGCTAATTTTTTTATATGAAGGTGAAAAGCTGTAATGGGAAACATTGAGTGTGTTTGAATACATAGTGTGGGAGTCAGAGCTTCCAGCTGGCATGCAAAAGACAGGTTCAGAAAGCTGCTGTGGCCAGACCAGCTAGAGAGTTCAAGCTGGCTCTTGTTCATCTCAGATGCAGGTTTTAAACACCAGCCGGTGCAATTTCTCCTCTATTTCTTTTACTGGGTAAAGACCAAGTTCAAATGCAAAATCTTTGCCTGTTTTGCAAAATGAGATTCTTGTTTTTCAGCCCACTCTAATTTCAGTTTTCAGCATGTGTATTAGGATATGCTTTCTGCTGCAGCAGAGATCAATAGCAAACAACACCTTTGAAGAGGGAGATTTGATGATTCTGCAGGAAATCAGAGAAAACAGTATTATACAAGCTTCCTTTTTGCCCTCACATACTATTTTGTCTTTCCAAGAAGTGGCTAGATGTGTATATCACAAACCAGTAAGTTATAAAGCAATAATGATAATAAGAAAATTACTTAATTGGAATTTGAACCGATGAATTCTGAAAGCTTTCTTTCTTGCCTCACTCAAAAAAAGCATTGAAAGGGAACCAAGAATGCAATTTTCACCTTTGATAGCACAGTCTATCTGTTATGCAGGCAAGGCCTTCCCACAAATCTTATTTTAAGGTGTGAACATGTACTGAGAATTGCTCCTTTCTGTATCCTTTGAAATCCATGAAACAATGCTAATAGGCTCTTTCTAACATTCTGATCTTCTGAAGGAGCCATACTCATGGCCAAGGTACTGGAATGCGATCTCAATCAAGAAATCTTACTGGACTTCTCAGCACAAGCAAAGGTGCAGAGAAAGCAGTGAGCTGAGGGATCGTACAGACTGTATGCAGTTGAAATATCTATCTCCCACCTTTCTGAATAAACTTGAGCTCATCTAAGAAGTGACTTTTTTAGTAAGTCTTTCAGGGGTAGACTCTTCACTTACAAACTTAGTAAAAGTTGATTCTCTCATCAAAGTAAATTATCTCAGCTCCCTTGGTGACCAGTAGAGAGAGCCAAGCACCTTTAAAATCAATCAAACCTTTCTCCCTGGCATAAGCTTCTAAAGTAGATGAGGTGCCTTTTTCTGCTTTGTTGCCTCTTTATCACCATTGACAGTAGGGGCAATATAGAAGGAGCACCAGACATGGCAGGGTAATAGGCAACTGTATCAGAAAATAGTGGAGAATCCCTTAACAGGTAGACTTTATTGCATTTCATTCAGAAACGGAGGAATTTTTTTTGTTCCTCTCAGAACGCTCCTTCCACAGTTTCAAACAGCTGTTTCTAACAAAGTGGGGGTTTATTAGTTTTTGTCTTGTGGGTTTGTTTGTTTGTTTTGTTGTTTTTTTTTCTCAGGGTTTTGGGTTTTTAGTTTGGGTATTTTTTTTTATTTTGGTTTGTTGTTTTTTTAATAGAAATGTGCTAGGACATGCAGATTTTGGAAGAAATGAACCTTTGAAGGAGCTAAGTTAAGCAGAGAGGGAATATAATCATAAAAAACTCTAAACAAACAGGTGTGTATGATATACAATGTTCATGTAAAGACTTCTATAGTACAAAAAGATAAACCCTGTAGGTCTGTGCCTCAATTTGCTGATAAGTTCATACAAGTTTGTGTGTGTGTGTGTGTGTGAGTGTAGGGATATACAGGTTATAAAAAGTTTAGACCTTTTACAGACTGCATTGTGGGATAGTGATTTACTCTTTCATTATGCTCTAATATAGAATACAGCCGCAGGGTGATTGATGCCTTTAGCATCCCCTCAGGTCATGCAGAACATGTTCCGTGCCCTGTAGAGTTGAAGGGTCTTGTGTGAAGCTTATTTTAAAATTGCTCAATTTTTCAGGGAGTTCAAATGCTAGTGAGATCTGAGGATGACAGCTCAAATACACATACCATATATATAATTTTTGTTTGAAAGAGTTTTCTCCACTAAGTTGCTACTAAAACTGTGACTTCTAATATGACTAGTGATCAAACCCCAAACACTGGCATTGCAGTTAGGTTCCTTTCTAAATACACTAGAAATGCATCTGTTTTGTAGTGGGTTTGAACAACAGTGACTATAAGAACGTGGTTTGGTTTTATTGTCATTTGTTTGCTCTCATTGTTATTACATTACACCGATTGAATTTTTTAGGTATCTAAACCCAGTGAGTCAAACTTTTCAGCCTGAAGCCACTGAGTGTAGGTCTCTAGACAACAGCAGTGTGGTGTTATTTTACAGTAAGGAGGACCTCACCTGCTAGAACAATGTGAGGGCAGGATCTCAAAGTATTTAATAATGTTTAGCAACATGACATAACAGTACATAAGCTGAAGCGAAGAAAACAGCATGTCATATCAAAACACAAGCAGAAATTAATTTTGTGGAATATTGTTTACCTAAATTGTGATTTGGGATAGGCTTAGAGCAATAATATAGTGTTTGCCATGTAGCTGTCTTGCCTTGATATGGTCATTGAAAAATAACCATATAAGTGACCAATAGTTCCTTATGTAAGTAAAGATGACAAGTGTAATTTGTGGTTTTTAGTTTCAAGTATTAGTATATATTCAATCGGTATCTGTGTATCTGTTCCTTTCAGCACAGCTCCAATTTCAAGTTACAAGTATAAGAGAATGCCATATAATTGTGGTCATTTTATTTTCTTCAATAAAAGCAGTCATTGCCTGTAGCTGGTTTCAGAGTGTTCTGAGCACTTGAAACTCTTACCAAATGTCTGTTAAAAGAAGTCTCAAACTAGGCTTTGGAGAGTTTTTTGTAATTGATTTTATACTTAGCTTTAAGATGGAAAACACAGACTGCTCAGAACACCTGGCAGTCACTGAAGTAAAATGAAAGGTGGTGTTTTGCAAAACATCTCAGGTGAGTGCAAAGTAAACAATAGCCTAATTCTTTTACCTTAGTCAATTAAAAGTTAGTGTGTATGTTAAGAGCTTGATCCTTATCATATTGAAATTAATTGTAAAATTCTCAATTACTTCAATAGCAATAGTGAAATCCTAGATCAAATTGTCCTTTAGAATACTCTGAAAGAACTATTGCCTTCAAGTATTTAACATTATTTTTAATGAGAAGAATAACTCTTTGAGCAAATGACTCATAATCAGGAGCCCTGAATGCTGTTCCTGTAACAGAAAAACACATGCTCAAATTTAAGGACATGTCTAATTGCTTTCCTGAATGGAGCTGCTTTCTGGAATTAAAATTTATATTCTGTGCACTGTCCTCTGTGTCCTTAGCTTTGTCGGTTAGGGCATTGCCTTGCCAAGTGACAGACACTCTTGCCACTGATGTCAGGATAATATCATCTGGGCATTTTGTTGCAGGCCTAGAATCTTAGTGAATATCTTCGTCTTTAAAGAGATGACCTGATGCAGATACTGTAAAGTTAAATCATTGTATACAATCTGGTGTGTTTGGAGGTGAAGTGGTATGTAAATGCATGGTTTCAGTGTGATACTGACATATTTTAGATGTGAAATTCATCTGGCTTGCAAGGACTCCTGTCTTATGGTTTAGATGTTGTTATTGACTTCCAAATGATCTATTTTATCAAGAGTGGAGCACTTCCTATATGTATCCTAACTCCCTCTCTTTTAAAGGTGGAGGACTGGGAACATTCCAGTGTAATGTTTTACTAGTGCTTACTAGTCTCTGTCTAAAGCTGAGGAACAGTGAAATAAGGAAGGGATGATGATTAGTAGAGGAATATTTGTGCACCTTAAGATGAGATTAAAAGATAGAGTGATTAGTACAGGTCTAGAATTTGCTAAAGTGAGGTAGCTTTGTTCACATTGGTTTTGTATCCTTGGAGTTTGAAACCTGATTGCAGTCAACTGTTTTCTTTCAATGAGTTGGAAATTCCTGCTTTAAAGAAATACATTTATTCTGGTCTCTTAATGGCACTAACTACATGTCTCATCAAAAGAGCAAAAGTCCTAGCTTATACCGCCTTCAGTCTGATCTTAACTGTTCTGGAAGTTTGCTGGTGGGCCTGTATTTGCTGAGCTCTTATGTCTTTTCTCTTTAGTTTGGCTTTCTTACACAAGGTGCTGGGCTATGCTTAAAGTCCTCTGTCCTTTCCTTCCACCTGAATGCAGTGCTCTGCCTGTGTGTTTGCTCCTGCTTCTCATATGGTCCTCAAGTAAGGACAAAGGGGGAACCTTGGATTATGGTTGTACCAGCTAACCACCACAGTGCCCAGGCAGTTTTTACTGGCAGTGATACTGACCAAAACATGTTGTAATAATGAAGTAGAGACCCAAGACATACAGGAAAATTACAGCACAGTTCTGATTTGGAGACTGAGGCAACTAACCTGTTACAGTCTTCCAATCTTAGTGATGCTCAGTTATCAAGGGTTTAAATCTGGGCACGAAGATTAGAAAAAATTGTACACAAGTTATAAAAATTGAGTTCAGAACATGGAATACTGCCTTAGTTTTAGCTTCAGCAATGGGCTTGGAGGGCAGCCACACTTCTGAAAAGGCTCTGATTTCAAGGGCAAGCAGATTCACATCTAGATCTAAATCCAGGCTCTGCATTCATTGAAACGTGGCACATGCCTGATGGACCACAAAAGCAGGAGCTGAAAAAGTTAATAAACTCTCTTTGCATTTTCTGGTGCTATATCCATGTTTAATTTTTTTCACTGTTTGCATTTACAACATATTTGAAAGTCTGGCATTTTACAGGAATATAATAAGAGTGGTAATTAGAACAAACTGAAAGAATCCAAGCCAATGTCAATAGTCACTTTTTTTTTTTCTCTTTTGTAAACAGAAGCTTGTCAAGTTCAATAGAGAAATTTTCTTCGTAATAATTTATTACAACAGTTATGGAAACAAGATATTTCAAAAAATTAAACCTGCATCTTTCTTTCCATAACTGATTTAGCAGGTTGAGAGAGATTAGACTGAAAGGGATAATATATTTAAGCTCTCCCCAACAAACAAAAAAAACCCCACAAAAAACAACAAACAAACAAATACAAAAAAAAAACCACTCCACAAACAAAAGAACTATATGAGACAACTGCAAAATTGGGCTCTATTCTCAAGGAAAAATTACCAAGCTGAAATTCATAAAATCCTCTATAGCTCTAAGCTGGGCCTTGGGCAGTTGCAGCTGTGGTGCTTGGGTGCTCACATCCACAGTGCTGGGATACAATAAGCTACAGGAAACAACAGATGTGCTGTCTTACCTGACTAAGGTACCAGTCTAAGAGATGGGGAATTTCACAGGTTGTTTAAGCATATTGCAAACCGTTAACATCTAACAAGTAAGCTTATGGCCCAAATGCTGCACTTCTGCAAACATTAATATGGGCTACTGTTAGCCAGGGGAAATACTTTGTGAGGCTCATTAGTTTAGTTTGTCCCTGACATCTAGTTAAAAAGGAGGAAAGAAGANTTCAATAGAGAAATTTTCTTCGTAATAATTTATTACAACAGTTATGGAAACAAGATATTTCAAAAAATTAAACCTGCATCTTTCTTTCCATAACTGATTTAGCAGGTTGAGAGAGATTAGACTGAAAGGGATAATATATTTAAGCTCTCCCCAACAAACAAAAAAAACCCCACAAAAAACAACAAACAAACAAATACAAAAAAAAAACCACTCCACAAACAAAAGAACTATATGAGACAACTGCAAAATTGGGCTCTATTCTCAAGGAAAAATTACCAAGCTGAAATTCATAAAATCCTCTATAGCTCTAAGCTGGGCCTTGGGCAGTTGCAGCTGTGGTGCTTGGGTGCTCACATCCACAGTGCTGGGATACAATAAGCTACAGGAAACAACAGATGTGCTGTCTTACCTGACTAAGGTACCAGTCTAAGAGATGGGGAATTTCACAGGTTGTTTAAGCATATTGCAAACCGTTAACATCTAACAAGTAAGCTTATGGCCCAAATGCTGCACTTCTGCAAACATTAATATGGGCTACTGTTAGCCAGGGGAAATACTTTGTGAGGCTCATTAGTTTAGTTTGTCCCTGACATCTAGTTAAAAAGGAGGAAAGAAGAAGAGCTCCTGACAAAGGCACAGGCTCTGTGCAAATGGTGTTTTGTTGCTGTAGCTCTGCTGTATCCTGGTTGGCTAGCATGCCCTCACATGTGTTGCATTCATCCATTACAGCTTTGTCATCCACTGGCACAGTGGCAGCAGCATGCAAAAATTCCTTGGCACAATTATTTGTCTAAAACATTACCATTATAACCAACTAGGATAGGTGCATGCCTCAGCCACTATGGCACAGATTTGGAGCGCCACCTGCCTGAATGTTCTGGGCTTTTCACTGTATGCAGCCATGGGTGGTTCTCCTTCTTCACTATTTCTGAGAGTGAGGGGCTCACAAAGCTGTTCATTTCTAAATTCATCATAAGCACAGCTGTGTGGGAATCAAGATTCAGCAGTGACTGTTGTTGGAGACTAATTGCACCAGTGCCTTGTTGAGTAAGCTGGGATAAGCCATGGACCTGTACTACCTAATCTGTGGTACAGAGCTAATATTTAGGGAAAGGGAAATAAAAGGGAAAACTCCTTTTGATGCAGCTGTATACATCACGAGACCATTCCAGGGAGGAAAGGCACTGCATGTCAGTGATTACAGCTATTGTTGGCTCTCCACAATTCTAGTGGTGACAGAGGTGCCAACTGACCAACTGAGGCATATCACAGTGCTGGTCTGTGCTGGTCTAAGCTCTTCCCTATTGAACTCAGCTAACAGACACTCAATTATACTGTTAAGATCCATACAACTCTTTTCTTTGTTCCTCATTTTCAGCACTGTCTGTTGTACGATTTTACCAAAATTCTCTTCCACTGCAGAACCTAAGTTAAATCTACGAAGACAAAGTGTGTGCTCTGCTTTCTAGATCATTTGAAATCTGTGGCAAAATTAACAAGATTGTTTTGGTTAATTGTCCTCATCCAAGAAACATTTCCAGCTACCCTGGGTCACTACAGCAGTTTCTTTTAGGCTGTAAAATTCTTTCTACCTTAGAGCAAAAATGCATAGACTGTCATTATGTGAATACAGTTCCATACTGATAAAGACTGCCTGAGCACTGAGGGGCTTTTAAGCTGGTAAGCACCCCTCACATTCACTGAAATAGTCTCTTCTATATTTTCTTCTTTCCATTGTTTTTTTATTTGATGTTACAGGATTGATAACAGCATTTTGTTCTATGTGAATCTTGCCTTTTTTGACTGTGCTGGTTAGCCTCTGTTTTTTCCCAGAAAAAGTCAGCCAAGCTAAGACTTTCCTTTTGATTCGTACAGGTTGTAAGGTCAGTTCTGGTAGGTATGATTCACTAATGAATTCATGCTCTATTTCTCAGCTGGCTGGTTCTGCGAGTAGGCCTGGACAGATACATTGACATTTGAATTTAAGGTGACATTGAGACCTAGGTAAAAAAATTTGAGAACAGATTTAGAAATGTGTGCAGTGCAAAAGAAATATTAATTAGAATAAATAAAAACACTTTGATAATAAGAACAAATATATGTGTATATATATATCTTCTTGTTAGAAATATCAAAGTTTATATAATTTCATATATGTCAGCATCACTCTGAGGGTCTCCTCTCTGTTCCAAAGAAATGGGAAAAGTGAAGCACAAGGCAAGAAAGGAAAATGATGTCATATGGCAAGAAGCATTTCTAGTTCATTCATATCTAATGACATAGGAGAGAGAGAGAGAGAGAGAAAGAGACTCACAGGGCCATGATTGTGTGTCATTTCCCAGGTGCACACAGAGGATGGGACAGAGCATGGGCAGAACTGAGTACTTTGCTCCCTCTCAAAGTACCAGCCATCCAGACTGAGTCATTTTAGCCAGATGAAGTCTAGTCTGGACTAACTTTCCTACTCCTGATATAGGGAGAATTTACATCCTAGGCTGCAGTTGATCTTTCAGCACTACACTATGCCTCAAACTGGGAAGAGATTCTAGTGCCAGCATCACTCTGTGCCTACACTGGTTTTTACACTCTTTGACTCAGCATTGGAAAAGTTGTCTTTGGTTCAATAAAGGTCATTCCAACAGATGTGACAAGGATAGGGACTAAGACACTGTCAGGGACTTGAGTGTCGGCTGAATATTTCAGTTTTGTCTTATACTCCCTGTGCGACTGTACTCAAGCTATTTCATCTATCCATGTCTCCATTCACTCTGCCATGAAAGATAAAGTGCAACATCACTTCATTTTTACTGTCGTTTTGTTGTAAACAACTTATGGGAAAAAAACCAAAAAACAAAAAAACTCAAAAAGCTGTCTCATTATTTCCTTTGGCAAGAGGTTCCCCAACTTTACAGCTCACTTTTGGTCTTCCACAGTGTTAATTTGAAATTATTAACAAATTATTGGCTTTTCAAAAGACAACAGCATTGTGTGATTTACATACCAAGGTGTGTAAAAGTGTCTCAGAGTTAGAAAGAAAACAGGGATATCTGTGGGGCAAACTCCAAACTTCTCCTGAGCATCCTCAGTGGTTCTGACTAATAGAGGTTCTCAGTTCTTCTAGCATACACCAGGAATATTTGGCTCCCCTAAAATGCATAATACCACTTAATTTCAGTTGTGAGAAGGTGGCATCTCATGGATGGAACTGAGAAATTGGCTTTGACTCATTTCTCAACAAGAAGACATTCAAAACTACATTTGCTATCTCCGAAGACATCTCCGAAGCAGGTGTCTTAAATATCATGTAGGAGTGAGAGATACTTTCTGCCTGACATGTTGAAGTTATTTTACTGCAGAAAGGAGAAATCCAGAAAATGTATTGGGAGTGAAAGAGAGATGGGGAGAAAGGCATGGAAAAAGAGGGATGTAATGCTAGAGGTGAGAAAAAGGAGACAGCAGTAAAAGTGGAGAGCAGTGCTTACTCTATAGAATGTTTCTATATTTTATGTTAAATGCAAAGTGAATAAAATATGCCACTGTCATCACCATCATCTCCTACCTAATCATATTTTTCCTTTTACCAGCCATGTAAAGGAAGCACAGAGCCCTGAATGACTTTTAAGAAAGGGAATTACCGGCTGTGGTTCAGAAACAGGCCTCAAACATGACCATTTTTGCTGCTGGTGTATAGTACCAAGCACAGCAAGAGAAGATCCCATTATTTTCCCCCATACAAAGTCCAGGCAGCCTGTGAGAATCTAGTATTTAAAATGTAAAAATTGTTGTGACTGATTTCTAACCACCAAGGTCTATTACATGTTCTTAATCTTTACTATGGGATTAAGTCTTAATCCTTTTACCCTGGGATTAAAGCTGTCTGAGTTTTCTGGAAAATCTTGGGTATAAAACTGCCTTGGTTTTGTACAGGACCTACCACAGGTATAGTTATTTAATTTGCACAAGAACACATGGCCAAAATTAATTTCTTGGAACAACTGGTAATTCAATTTCTTTGCAATAATCTGCATGTAAATAGGCATGCAAAATCTTAATATCAGTTCTCTAAAATCTCTAAAATATAAAATACAGAACTAACAAGGTTGGAAAAGACCGCATAGATCATCAAGTCCAACCTATTACCTAATTTATCAACCTACTATTTATTAACCTACCCAACACCATCCCATCATCTAAACTGTCACTGAGTATGCCATCCAACCTTTCCTTAAACACATCCAGGGACAGTGACTCCATCACCTCCCTTGGGCAGGCCACTCCAATGGGAAATCACTCTCTCTGTGGAAAGGTTTTTCCTAACATCCAGC
>VYZS01036529.1:0-54468 GCA_013400695.1 Neodrepanis coruscans
AGGGTTTTCAGAGCAAGAACAGTCAGAGTGCTTTACTAAAAATAATTATCTAGGCCCTACTGCATTTTGGTTTATATTTCTTGTTCTAAGACAGCTCCTCATTGTTATTTCTTGTTTGTAGAATTTGAGGGGGAGTAGGGACAGGGAAAACAGGAAGGATCTGAGGTATTATTCCAATGTGCCCATATGTGACAGCTGTGAATTAACTCTCCTCTTAACCTAGCAAGCAGGCATTCAACACTTATGGACATTAAGCTCTCCATAGTCACTTTCCTAGCCTACAATTACATTACAGCTGCTACAAAAAGACAAGGTACATTCAACAGATGTACTTAATACAGTGTCTAGATGGCTTTAATCTAAGACTTTTTTATTTCATGTGAATAAAAATACTCAGTGTGGAGAGAGTCATTACTATCTTGATTTTTATGGTCATATGCCATATATATTAACTGGGCAAAGTTAGCTCCTGGTTGCCCCTAAAATTTAACAACCAATTAACATGTAGTAACATACTAACTTGTGCTTATGGCCTAGATATTTACATGCTGACTGATACTCTTCTTTCCTCCCTGTTTCTCTCTATTCCTGCTGTGTCTGGAGACATAATTATTCAAGTGACCTTGAAAGGATAAAAGGAAAAAGGACACTAAGGGCAATGGGAGGCTGGTTCATCCCTAAGTGATAACAGTCTTGAAATTCAAGATATGCAAGGAAAGAACTATTATTTTCGTAACAAAATTTGGAGCACCTCACATCAATAAAGTGAGGCACTGTTTCCAAGTTTTACATCAATACTTTCTTTTCTGACAATCCTTGTAAACGCAGTATTTTAAAATAGCATTCTTATTTTAAGAATTCATTAGGATGAATTGAATTGATAAAAAAACAGTTAGGATTTTCTTTTAAAATACATTAGATTGTATTATTGCAGATACATTTGGAAATTAAAGGCAAAACTATTGTTAATTCCAAACATTCAGTCTAATGGAAACCTCTCAAAGATTACTATATGTATAAGAATATAGTAAATCAAGTTGTGCAAATAATTTCTCCATGTCAAATTTCTCAAATAATCTCTTGTACAAAGATACAATGAATTTTAATTGCATACAGAAAATGTCTGAAATCTAACCACAGGTATATGTTGTGCCAGCTATTTCTGACCTGCTTTTTATTGTTGTTGTTGTCCATGGCATATCATTTTGATCACCCTGTTAATAATAAGCTGATATGCACAAAGAGAATATTTTTTCTTTTAAAATATTAATTAAAAGATTAATGCACACCTTCAGATCTCTCCTAAGAGCAATGTTCCAATGTCTGTACAGTTTTTAATGAGGTGAGCAAGAGAGATCTAAAAACTATTCTTTTCTGTGGTCATATTTTTAGTGTTAACAAGGAAATTTAGCATCCAGTGAAGTACTACCCTCAAAACCTGCTGCAAAATATCACACAGACTAGGCTGATATATGGAAATAGCCTGTTCCAGAAATGCATAGAAATGGCTAGAAATGAGGATTGCTCTGTTGGACATCTCAAGTCTCCCAGAACAACTCCTTTACTGAATATTCAAGTCAGGTAAGAGATTATTATACACTGGTGCCATTCTATACCAATCCCATGTTTTGCTATGGACTCATTGTTTCTACAGGAAAACATAAACAAATTCTCATTATTTTCATTGATTTGACATTCAAAATATCCCCTTTTTTCTAAGGATATTGGGAAAACCTTCTACACCAAGAATAGCAGCTCATGGTATGAGTAATTTCATCTGTCCACCTTCAAAATGCCTAAGCAGATCAATGATACCAATCTGGGTATGAGACTAAAAGGGCAATGCCAAATATGCACTTTTTTTCCTTTCATATGGGCTTGTCTTTCGAAATATATACTCATTTCGCAACATCCCCAGGGCCACCTGGTTTCAGGTTGCCTTTCTAGGCATATCTGTCCATCCCTAAAGTATTACTTGGCCTGAGCTCAGAGCTTAGCAAAAAGTAAATCAAATATTAGCCAATAGAGAAAGACACAAATAAGTTTTTAGATATATTATGTTACAGTTCTTACACTGTGGTCATGACTGATACCTATTCTCCCCATATCTCAATGTTTCGGGGTTCTTTTTTGTTTTAAAATACTAATTTTAAATTACAGCAAAAACAAAGAAGTCATTGAATGACCTTTTTTTTTTCCCTCTATGTATTACACTTTCAGGAAAGATACGATATCATTTTGGGTCAATCTTCTGTGAAAATTCACAGTATTAAATAGCCTCACTTTCCACACACATCATTCTAAATTGTGTAAGCAACAGATGGGAATAAAGGGTCATTTTAACCATGTATGTGTGTGTGGTTTTAAGTGTTTTATTTCTAGTTATAGAACCTCTAAAATTGAGGCTTTATGTAAGAAATTATATAAAATAGCAGATAGCTAAATTCACCACAGGAAAGAAGATCAAGAAATAGATATAAGGATGATTTAAACCAATATGATTTCTTGATTCCCATCTAAATATTAATATTTCTCTGTTTACTGTCTTAGTGCACAGAGAGAAAGACAAAAGTCATAATGACAGATTGCAGCAAGCACTCCAGGTGCAAAGCACTGAGGGACTCAGACCACTATTAATGAGCTGTAGGCACAATCTCATTTGCCCGTTCCTGCGTACAGAAAAGGTAGAGGACTTAATTAACAACAAATTATCGCTTATCTGATAATGCATGTGGCTCCTTGCCATACTCTGAAAATTACTTTTATAGTCTTAAACTGCTCTTACTGTTTTGAAAGGTGAGAAATGTTACATATTGACCAAAATAACCCAAACAAACAACAAAGATCCCATAAAATATTGGGTTTAGTCTTATTGCATAGTAGGAAACCAAAAATAGCAAAACAAACAAAAAACTGAAAAGCCATTTTGCCAGGTAGACTGCTGAATTCAGATTTTCATTTAGTTTCAGCTGCAGAAACTCCCTTATTTATGTTATTTTGTATGAAATTCTTATTTTGCCATTAAAACAGCCTGGTGAACTACTAATGAAAACTATTACGTTAAATGTCCTTTGAATTCTGTACATTCAGTCAGCACTTAGCCCAAATTGTGCTTTGATCTTAGATGCAAATGTAAGAAACATCCTCACGTTCTCCCTTGAGGAACACAGTGCTGTCACTTTATGGTTGATGCTGCCTGGGGTTAATGTGGTATTGCTCTCAGAAGCAATAAAGGAAGAGATCACATTTTACTGGGATAAAGAATTAGACTCACAGTCTAAAAACTCTTGATTTTTAAATGCCTTAGTCAGTATTTCAAATATTTTATTTTTACTATATTATTAAAAGAAAGTAATTTGAAGATTTGTTATTGTGCACAGGTACAATGCAATGTTTTATTCTGCTACGGAGTTCCCTTTCCTTTAAGAATGGCTGTATGGATGACTTAGTTTTAAAAGATTCCTTAGAGAACATTTTGTAAGATAACAATTCTAAATTAAAGCGCAGTTATCATTTATATTGAGTCCTCCTAGTCTTTTATGACTCTTTATTAGAGTTACTATTAGCAACTCCCTACAGAGTCTCTTTTTGTAATCAAAATGACAACTCATATCATCACCAGTAAATATCGTTTGAAATGTAATACAACACTTTGACAGAGGCACATGCAATTTTAAATTTACAGCCTAAATCTATGCTGTCAAAGTAAATGGGAAAGATCATCAAATTTGGAAGGCTTCTGATTAGGACAAGAGTCACGTAAATAAATAAGTAAATGTTTCCAGTGGCATTTTTATACTATTTTATTTATTATTTTATAATAAAATCAAATCATTCCTTTGTGGATTTGCTGTTCTAGGGTGTGATCCTGTTGTCTAGTGCTGCTGATGCACTCCTACCAATAAGCCCTTAACACATAAGCAACTCTATGAGCATCTCTCCTTCTCCAGTAATCTCCACATGAATGCTCATACTTAGGTTTCTACTAGCTCTTCTGTGATATCTCTAGCTGACCACTCCAATGCTCCCTTCTGCACAGAGATACTAGTATTGTCACAGGTGAAATTGTTCACCCTGCCAGCAAAGACTTGTTTGTGTCTTGAAGGCTGTGACAGTCTTTTGTGACATGAGAGCTCAGGATTAATGTGTCTTTAACAAAAGTTGTGATTTGAGTCCTAGGTTTTCCACTACATAGTAAGTGCTCTAGCCACTGTGTTACTCAAGAGTCAGTATTTCTTGACTATAAACTGAACTCATCATCCTCGATGTGTAATTGATTTGCTTGATGGATCAAGCCCTTCCAAGGATTTATGCATCCTTTACTCACTTCTCTTACTGTCTCAGACACAACAGATCTTGAATTGGGACTTCATATTTCTGAATAGTGAAATGAGAGCAAGTGAACAGGTCACATGGCAACTTTAGCCCTTATCACTTGTGAGTGCCTACCCTCATCTCAGTCCATAATACACCATATTTTTGGTGTAGTCTGTCTGTCTGCACAAGTGCTTTTGTACATGTCAGAAAAGGGCAATATTGATTGGTCCAAAGATATTGTAAATTTGATTTTAATGTAAATGCAGGCAGCTGGCAAGGAATTTTCAATCCTTTCTGTAAGCAAGTAGCTTGATCACATGCATCTGCAAGAATTTCAATTCCTCCCCAGTGACCTGAAGAAAGTAGCTTCATAGCACAGTGAAAAATATTAAAGTGTGCATTCAAAGAGGAAACAAAATTAAAAGGAAAAAAAAGGCAACAAGGACCACTGTTATGAAACCTGTGGAGGATTTTCATTTTTTTCCTTTTAAAAGTCAATCCTTGCTGTTAACAATTTTCTTGTTCCTTAGAGAAAAGGAACTGCAATAAATGTACTTTTATTTTCCCTGAAGATAGTGCCTTCAGTACTAAGGATGATGATTTTATGTATTTATATTGGGAGAATAATCTCAATTTCAGGAACTACTTTTTTGTAAATATACACATTTAACACAAATAACAAAATGACAGTATTATATATGGTGTAAAAACAACAGAATTTACTGAAAAGCATTTGTACATTTTATCTCACAGTTACATACTTCTTATACTAACCCTGTTGCCTACATCTTCACATTTTCAAGACGTGTGGATTTGACAGATCAGATGTCAGTTCAGAAAAAGTACACTAGAACTTGCAAAAGGTTGAATGCCATTCTGGCTACACTGATTAAAAACTGACACATATTTGGAACATGCCAGTTCAAGATTGAAGATGACAACAAAGGAAAGTATGAAGACATGGAAGTTGTGATTGATGGGTGATACATTATTCTAAATTAATACTTAAACTGGGAGCTGACATAGGGAAGTAAAACAAAAAATGTTGCATTTTATCTGATATGCTGCCCCTCACAATAGCACACACTGAAAGTTCAGGGAAAAATATTCCGCCATTTATAACAAACATATAAAATATCATAACTTTTTATAAATATCTCCTTTATAACACAAACATGCAAACAACTGTCATCTTGATTTTAATAGTTGATTGTATGCTGCCATTTACCCTTTCAGACCCAACCTAATGAATCTGACAGCTTTAATATCTCTGTAACCTCTGCACAGCTATCTGCAGCTCAGACACTACTGTTTATCAAGGTCAAGGATGCCAAAACCAAAATATCTCCTCTCCACTCTTCCATTTTACCTCAGTGTCTCTAACTTCCCTTCCAGCACTGTCTCCATACCTTTTATTTCCCAACAGCCCTTGCCTCTTTATTTCTATGTCATGTATTTTTAATTTACCTTCTCCAGTGTTCTCAGACATCAGGACCAGACTGCCTGACGCATGCTTGTCAAGCAGCTTCTGATGCAAGGTTGGAGTGAGATAGGAGGACATGTGTGCTGGCAAGGGGACTTCACAGATCAGTGACCAACTGGGCCAATCTGACCATCTTTTCACATCACCTATCTTTCCTTCCATCTTCAGATCCTTTCCTCATGTCCAAGAGAAATGTTTAACAGGCTGCAAATTGAGCAACCCCTCTGCTGGATTTCCAGCTATTGAAGTGCCTCATAGGATAGATCCATGCTGTATATCAGCAGTTGACCAGGTCCCATATGCACAAATAAGTATGAATCTCCTTATAAGCGTCTTTATAATTCTTTAATTTCTCTCCTTTATATTGTAACCCATTTACAGAATGCCACCAGTCCTTTAGGACACTCTATCTGCAGTCTTTTGTGCCATTTTAACTTATGCTCTGTCTCCAGTACCACTGTTGGTCTTTCTGAAAGAAGACAGGTTTCCCTAAAACATTCTAAGGTCTCTTAGTCGAGTCTTAAATAGAAGAATCAAAGGCTTTAACTTAGAGAATTTTTTAGGGATCATAATCCCTACATCCTGCTTCTCATCTAAGAAATGCATTCATTTCATATATTGTTTCAATACAATTTCATATATTGAGACAGAGTATTAGTAGTAAGAAATCAGTTTCAAATATTCAAAACCCAAGTTATGGACTCCAAAATCTGTTTGGAGATTTATCTTGTTTTTAAATCTTGTTTTGAGATTTTAAATTTTTTATATTCCTTTTTCTTGTTAAAAAGTCTTTGTTTCATCTTTTCATTATCAGTGCTCTCCCCAGATTAATATCCCTAAAACTTGCAAAGAAAGGAAATACATTTGCTTTGGTCTACCTGTGCAAATATTAACCAGAAAGCAGTAAGTAATGTTTTGTATGTGTTTTTTTTTACAAGTAATCACAACATGGTCAGTGCTAAGGCTACTTTTCAATGAAAATACAGAGTATTAAAATAACAGAACAGAATATTAAAAAAAACAGAACACCATCATGACCTGACTATTCAAACTATTGCAGTGCTAAAACTCTGGAAATCCCAAACACGTAACTAGTAAAACCACTTCCCTTGAGAAATGCAAATGGCTATGAACATGTGAGGAAATATACTTCCACAGAAAAATCTGATAGTTGAATCTGATTTATCGAAAAATCTGATAAATTTATCTCTTTTAGTAAGATCTGTTTTCATATTCCACTGTTATTATCTAAGGCAGGATTTTATGAGGGGAATAAAAAACCAACTATTAAGATTCACTTATACTGCAATGAGGTACAATGTAGATGCCTCTATTTTTACATGTGATTGTTTGAACGTCATCCTAAGTCCTACCAGTTTTGGCAAGAATTAGTAAGCCATTTATTTCTCTGATGAGTACATGTCACCAAATTAAAAAAACATGCAAAGTCAAGGCACTACCAAAAATGCCCCTTACCTGCCATATCAGTATATTTCCTCCTCTTCTTGCAGAATTACTAATATCCATGAGCCCACTGAGCCTCCCAACCCAGCTGTGAATTAATATTTTTCTTTTGTGTTATAATTAGTTTCTAGCTAGATCAGCAGTTTGATTTAACTAACCATAGGGTGGAAAAAGGCAATGCCAGTACAAAGGTGGAGGTGAAAATATATACTCAAGGATGGAGAGGAGGGTCCTATCAGCCCTTTGGGCACCTTCATAACCTGTGTGTTCAAACTAAGCATATGATACTGCAGGTTAACCACAGGCACACACAGGGTGCTTCTTCTGTCCATACATACTGGGTATTAACTTCAATACTCTCTCAGTGTGTAAACGGATATGCCTTTTGAGAAACCACAAAGCAAGGTAACAGGTTTCAAAGCCACAAGGGAAATTCCTCGGAGGAGCATTCTTTCTGCAAGTAAACTGTTATAAAACCCCTTTTTCTTTTGGAAGATGAGTTCTTTCCTGTAGAATAACCATGGGATGCTGAGTATCCCAGTCCCAGCATCAAAAATGGAAAGTCAAAATTTTAAGTGTAAAGCCTATATTTTGAACACTGGAAAATGAAAGGATTTTCTCTATTTGCAAATTCTTTCTTCAAGAAGAGGAGGTAATCAAAACAACTCTTTAGCGATATAACACACACTATTATCATGGTTTCTACTTATTCTCTACCAATCATAATTTCAGTAAAATCCCTATATGAAATCAAAGACTTTTGGAACTCTTTTTTTTAGTCATCTCCTACAATCTAATTTTTCCAAGACTGTCTTTTTTTCATTCTGTAAGTGACATTTACTGAAATTCTTCATAAACCCCTGAGAATTGGATTCCTTGCTCCTGGAATTGAATAAAATATGTGCGCAGCCTGTCAGCAGGTCACATGTATCCTGCCAACCTACATCTAATAGATTTTTCACTTTTCATCAGTGGATTTCAAGACAGTATGTAGTCTGCCAAATTTACTAAAAAGCTTGCTACAGTATTGCACTTTCAAAATGTGCAATCTGTCAAAGCCATAGCTCAAAATGTCTGCTACAATGAGAGTCTTTGAAAAATCTGCTACGGTATTGGCATTCATTCAGAAAATAATGAGTATATCAACAGAGAAGGAGGGGAAAGGAAAAAAGTTCTTGGGGAAGGGGGAAGAAGTGGAGAGAAAAGATTAATCCCAAAAGTTATTTTCTAGAACCACTAGAAGAAACTACGGGAATTCTTTTTGCAAGTGTAATCCAGTTTCATACAAATTCCTCCAAGATGATAGCACATTAATAGATAGTCTGAGTGCTACATTTAATAACACTAATGAAAAGATAATTTATCATAGATTTGACCACAACTGGACATAGCAAACCTCAGTATTGATTCAAATACTGAATACATTTAGCAAAGAGTAGAAGACAGCAAAATTGCTTGCTCTTCTACTGAACATTACATATATATGGAGAGTATCATAAGAGAAAGAAATCAGAGCCAACTACCAGTATGCAGTGAGGAGAATGGAGAACATGGTGTGTGTGTGCTCAAAGGAAACCGTATAAATTCTGCGGCACCTCTCTCTCTTAACATGTCTCATCCTATCCCACTCCTGACACCAAAAAATGTCTGGGTTTGAGACGGCAAAAAGGTTTAACTAACCACAAATTCTGGACAAGAACTCGTTAGAGAGAAAATGCAACAGAATTTATTAAGTTTAAAGAGGAAAATAATAAGAAATATGGTATAAATCTATGGGAAAAAGGTGCCAGTCCCCCCCTCACCGCCTCCTACAACATGACCCAGGAAAATCTGAAACGAAAACAGCCCGGATGCCCTCCCCTCAACCACCCTAAAAGACAAAGGGACCCCCCCTCCCCCCAAAACCAAAACAATTATTGAAAGGAAAACCATGACTCTGTGAAAATAAACGGTTTCTGCCACTAAGATGAGGTACGGAGGTCCAGACGCTTTTTTTTCCGGAGACACTGGGACAGAGAGAAATGTAGTGGAAGTCTGTCCTCGATCCAGATGGGAAAAGCAGAAGATTTCCACAGAAAGGACCCGAGATCATCTCCCCCAAAACCCACAAGACAACCCTCCACTGAAATCCAGTGGCAGTCCCAACAGCAACAGGAGAAACCGCCGGTCCCTTTCTAAAAACCCCACGTGGTCCCACCTCGTGCCGTCCTGTCTCTCCAATCCCAAAACGACTCCAAGTTCCAATCCAATCCCTTCCACTGGTTATGCCATCAACATATCAGCCTCCACATCACACATGTGGCTCGGGGCAGGGGGGTCCATGCCTCTGGCATTAAATCCAGCAAGCAGCGAGAGCCAGGACTTCGCTGTAGAGCAGGGCACATACCTTCAGCCACCTGGCAAAAGTGGCTTGAGCTCTACAGCAAAACACAGTTCCAAGGAGTAAAAAGAAGAGAAGAAACAGAAAACAAATGAAAAAAGGGATTCAGCATGCCCCTCACAATATAAGGTACCAAAGCCATAACAGGTAACAAATAAAGATTCTGTTCTGTAGGCTTCAGGATAGTGATTTCTTTCCAAATATAAGTATGATAACTTTGAGTATATCACAGAATAGTCTGAATTGAAAGGGACCCACAAGTATCATGAAGTCCAACTCTGAAGTCAATGGCTCATGTGGAGGTCACACCTGCAACCTTGGCATAATTAGCACTGTGCTCTAATCAATGGAGTTAATCTCAGGATCACGTAGGTAAACTAGAGTTTATTCTATAGACTATTAAACAAATGCAGCCAGAATATATTAAAAAAATATTTTATTGTAAACGGCAACTTAGGGCGAGATCACAGCCATGTCTCTTGAAGCTCCCAAAAACACTCCTATTTTCCAATAGAGATAGTCTATAAAGTCCATTTTCCCCATCTTTCTCTTTCAAAGAGGTTAGGAAGTGTGTGGTATTCAGTTTTTCACGTATGTCGCAATTTTGTGTTGGCAAACTTAGAACTCACATTTGAACGTTTATAGGTTTTGCCCTATGGGATCTTAAGAAGGCATCTTAGAATTTTGTTAAACTGCACTTTCAGCATAAATATTTCAAAATTGTTTAATATGAAGAGAGAGAGATCACTCATCAGTTTAACAAGATTTAGAATTGCATTTCTCCTTTTCTGTAGACCATCAAAAATAGTAGTCTTGACAATAAAACTGTGTTCTGCTCCCAGGCTTCTATATTGTTTTATGTCAAGGTTCTTTCAATGATTGCCTCCCGCAGTACAATGTAGATGAAGACATTGGATTGCAATTAAGGTGCTGTACTGTCAAATGTTCTTGCAAATGTCAAAATGATACAATAGTTCACAAATGAGTCAAGGTTGCAAAGACTCAAGCATCTATTGCATGTGAAATATTGTCAGCAGTTCTTGTTAACTTCTTTAAGTCGGGAGTGTTCAAAAGGCTGTAGTTACACCTTCAGCAGCTGGAACTTTATATGCATATATAACCATTTTAAGTCTGACCAGAACAGAGCTTTCAAAAGGAATATCCTAATAATTCCCATTTATAAATCAAATCCCTTTTGATTCACACTGCAGAGCAGTCTGAGTGTCTGAACTCCACTTCCACATAACATTTTGCCTGAAATGTTTTTTGTGATCTTCTAAGTCTCTGTACTGATGTGATCAAGTGTGCTCCATTATTAAATGCTTTGTTCTCACTTGAGTTTCTCTATCATCTAAAGAGAGACTTCTCAATACTCTGCAGGGTGTTCAACATGCATGTAGGTGTTTCTTTGCAAAAAAATCTCTCTTTGTTTCATCTTTAGAATTCTAGGGAAGAAGGCACAATGTGAGAATCAAATCTTATTTTTGTATGGATGATGAAAAAACCCAGCAAAAACATAAAATTATCAAATACTGAGTAAAACAGACCTAGAGCCTTGAGACACCAAGCCTTAAGAAATTCTGGATTTGCTAAAAGATTGCAGCCTGGATCTGCTCCTTTCCTTTACCCTCAAAAAAGAATCTCATACTAATTAGCTTTTGATGATGTATAGCATTATGGGAGAAAAGTATAGACTTAAGATTATAAAATCATCTCTCTAAAGTGATCTTTTGTTTCAATGACCAACTCACTCTTACTTTTAGTAAAATTATTTGGTTGTATACTCTGGAAGAAGAGAAATATAGCTGAGCTGGCCCAGTTCCATAATCAGGAGTTAACAGAAGTGGGATTGTTTCTGGGTCCAAATCTGGGAGGGATAGAAGTGCTTTGGTTTCCCTGCAGTGGAATTCTGCAAGAAAGTTAAATAGCAGAGAGAAAACCCAACAGACAAGTGATAATTCTATGCAGACTACAATCTGTGCAAAGCACAAAGATATACCTGCATAATACGAGGATTAATAACAGTCTCTGGTTTTAGGCATCTAATTTAATGAACTACTTTCACAGCCAACAGGAAGAGAAATGTGGCTTTTTCCAAGATGGGTAAAAAGAGATTCCTCTAAACTGCCCCTAGAGCTGATTCATTCTTACACAGCTCCTGCACTGACTACATGAGGAAAGCACAGAGAGCATCCAGCTCCTTTAAATATTGAGACAAATATTTGTAAAATATTTGTAAATATTGTAAATATCTACCAGTATGCCTTTCCCAGCCTCACAGATACCGAGGATATGGAAGATATGGGGCCTGGTTTATACATTTTCTAAAGAACAGTTCCTTTGCTTGCTTGTCAGATAGTCAGTCCTATGAAGTTTTATAGAATTGACAGTTGCTTCAAAAGTTAGGATCATCCCAAAAATAAAGTGAAGCCTTTTCTCATGTATTCCTTTCTTTTTATAAATTATAGACTGTATAGTGTTTGATGAGGAAAAACACTTTTAGTTAAAAAAAAGGAGGTTGAACTCTTTGATCACAATAGCCTCAGCCAGAAACTGCACATAGTTTTAAGAGAATGGTACTTAGGGTAGCATAATCAATTCAGAATTCAGTTGAGATAACTGGATTGTTTTCTAAGTGTCTACAAACAAACTGATCTTCCTCATGTTTTTTGAGGATTCAAAGGAACTATTTAAGACTAATTACAAAAAATGACATTGTGAAATTACTGAAAGATTTAAATATTTGTGGAAGTTCTTTTGCAATATTCAGTCAGCTCTAATGGAAAATGCACTTCCAAACTTTTCTAAAGTTGTACTTTATTGCACAGTCTTAAATTATGTAATTGCATGCAATACAAAAACGTACAAGTGCATACTGGGAATTCACAATAATCTGAAGTTCAACTATTCTAGAAAAAAAGACTTTCGAAAGCTCAGATAATCATTTTGTAATGGGAGGCCTAATTACGTGCTATAAAAGACATTATCTTCAAAAAGACATTGCATTTTAGAGACTTAATAAAACATCTAGTAACCACTGTCTCATATAACCAATTGAGATTTCTGATTAAAGTAAAAGCTCTTTAAAGTGATTATGCAATGCATATAGTTTTATGACCCTGCTGTACATACATAGAAAAGATTCTAGGCTACTATTATAGTGTGCTACATGCACTCACAATTTTCTTCCTAATTTCTTAAAGAATCATTATCTATTACACCAAAACAAATTCTTAGCTGAATCAGTTAAAAAAAAGTAAAAACATCAGATATGCTGCTCATCATAAGACCAGTGGTGCATTTCATCAAGTTATCTGTATCAGACGAATGATAATTCTGTAACTTCAGCCTAAGCTGTGCTGTCAGCAGGAATGGGACAAGTATCATCACAGAGAAAGCCCTCTTCTAAAAAACTGAACTTCATTTTCAGAAAAAAGTTAATTTTAAATAAACATTTGATTTCTCCAAAGCAAGAGAATTTCACAGAAGCACCAGTAAAGAATAAAGGGAGATACACCAAAACAAAGTGTGGCAGAATCAGCTAACTTCCCTGGATTGCCCAAGTGAGGAGCCAAGACTTCACCAAAGCTGAAAACCCAGCCCACATATGCACAAACACATATTATGTTATGAAAATAATGTTACAGTATGCAACAGTCTCAAGTGATAACTTCATTTTTATTAAATATACATAACAGATATTGCACTAGTTTACTTAGCTACATTTCCAAAGTGCAAGTAGCCTGAAAGCATCTTTGAAATATGACTTCTGAAATTTATATGGCAACTTAAAAAAAGTGTTTACCCTGACTGATGCTTAGAAGCAGTCTTTGAAGTAAAATTTTATTTTCAATATAAACATTTTGTCAACTTCTTCCCTTTTTGCTTATGTACACGGTCATGAAGTTCATGATGTATTGCCCCATATTGAAACACACACCTCTCACAAGCCACCTGGCCTGTATATTCCCCTTATCTGCTCACAGTTCATTTCACTTACCACATTATCCACTGACATAGATGCCCATGCAATGGGTCCATCGAGTACGCATGCATCCCTACTCATGTCCAGCACTCAGTGCTAGTCCCAATAGTCAAGCAAACACCCCCTTGTAGGAGGTGGCAGCTCCTGGCCACTTACCCAGGGCCAGGTGGCTTGTGAGAGGTGTGTTTTTCAATCTTATCCCAGAGGACGGGAAGCAGCACCTCTTCCCAGCATCCAGCAAATGCTAGAAGCAACAACCTCCGTCCCAACCTACAAACCTCACTTCTAGCACTACCAGTTGGATTTACAATATTTTCCCCTCAGGGGACTTTAAGCATTAGGTATGCCAAAAATTTCACTAAAATGCAACATTGACTTAACAGCTCAAGTCTCTGGCGGTTTTCCTCAGGAAAAACTGGCAGAATCGATTCCAGGCTGTTCTTCTCATTACACAACACCATGGTGCTTCCTATATACACCAAGTCACAAAAATTCCTTAAACTTGCATTACTCAATCCTACTCAAACAATATGTTGGTTTTAACATCCAGTAATAATACAGAATTATACTGATGATTCAGAATATGGAGGCTGACTCACAACTCATTTTGTGCAATTGAATTCAATACAAATTGCCAGAGAGTACAAAAGTTTTATGAATGTAAGCCTTGAATTGGAAAAAAAGGTCTCCTGGGAAATGTTTAAGTTAGGAAAAAGCCTACTTGGGTTTTGGTTGTAATTAATATGTTGTTAATAAACATTCACATTGTCCACAAAGGCTGGTGGGTCCCTTGGGGTCAGGCACTGATGGTGGTGAGGGCTCCCCAGGAGACCTGTCCAGGCAGGGCCAGCAGCCAATGCATGTTCCACGCCAGCCAGGAGCTGGGCAGCTGGCATCAGGCATCTCCCTGAGAGTACAAGCCCATGAAGTGGCTAAGATCAGCAGGGCCCAAGGCTAAGCAGAGCTGTGGGGAGCTGGAGACCAGCCCTGCTACAAATTCATTGGGGCAGAAGATGATGGTCCCAGCAGACTGGAACAGTGTCCTGGGCCACAGCCATGGTGGGGAGTGCCACAAGGGCTAAAATAGAGACTTGGGCAGGATGGTGCATGTATATAACTGCTCATAGGAGGGAAAAAGCCAGAATCAGCCCTGCAAGACTGCGTAGCTACTCAAACTCCTTTAAGAAATGTTACCCAAAAATTGCTGCAAGTCCCACATGTCTGGCTGACCAGAATCTCAGTTGTATAAAAATCAGTTAACAGTGACTATGGACTTTCGAAATACGAAGCTATCACACATGATACATTGAAATTGGAAGCATTGCACAAGAACACATAGTTTGCATGGAAAAGTAACAATGCAGATTTGGAATAATAGTATATATGCACATATAATTGATCCAACAAGCCTTGTCTTTAAATGGACATAAATCTTTCACATAGTGTTGACAGTTGTTCTCCCAGAATGCCTCAGAAATCATGCAGCAGCCCCCAGAAAAACAAAACAAAAAAGTGACATGATGATGGAGAACTGAGGGGTTTGAGTTGTTTTTTTTTCTGGCTTTTAAACCATATAGTAAACAGTTCAGGGCTAATACTTTGTAGACTGGAATAGTATTTCATTATTGTCTAATTCAAAGACATTCAGAAGAAAGTTTTCAACTTACAGGTTAAACTTGTGAGTGAATGTAAGCTATACTATATTGGATACAAGAGATTGTCTTCTGCTCTCCAGCTCTAGTTTCTTCCCAGGCCCCACATCTGCCTTTGGGTCCCCCAGCATGCTCCCACTTCCTATAGCAANAAGAAGGAGGGGAGGTGTCCTGGTTTGGACGTCAGGGGGCGTTATCAAGTGACAAAAGATCAAAGAGAGTAACAACAACCAAAAGAATTTATTTAACAAACAGTAAAACCTGACAACAGAACACAGAAAAAGAACAAACTATGCTCCTCTGGGCTGGCTGTCGGGCTGGTGGAGCAAGGGAAGGAAGGAAAGCTGGCCTGTGGATGACGCTGGTCCCATTCCAGAGCTGCTGGAAAATAAGAGAGTGAAAGGAAACCCCAGGGGACCCCAAGGGAAAAAAGAGACTACTGCTGGGAGGTGCGTTGTCCTCAGTGCTGCACTGTCTCTACTGCAGATCCAGCCATGCTGCTGCCAGGGGCAAGGGAGAGAGACCAGAGGACAAGGCAGCCAAGCCGAGATGGAGCTGGGATGAAAGCTGAGCCACAAAAGGGCAGACAGGATTTCTGTGCCTGCTTCTTTTACAGGGTCCCTGTTCTCGCGTTTTCTCGGGGTAGCCTTCCAGGACAGGCCGCCTCTTCATTGGATGATGGCGCTAGGTGCCGCCTCCTCCCTGAGACTTCACTAGGAGGCAGCTTGGTGGCATTCCTGCCAAAATGTCTTGTGGCTTGCAGTTTGCCAGAAGGAGGGGCGTCACTGCCCTGTCAGTGCCATGGGGTTGCCAGCGCATCACCAGTGCAGGGGGCACCTGCCACCACCACTTCGCAGTGCGCCCAGTGAGAGCCAGATGCTGTGCTCCGTCACCGCCGGTGCAGGGAAAGCCTGCTGCTGGGGGCCCAGCGCACGTGCATCCAGGGACCAGCGGGAGCTGCCCTGTGCCCCAGCACCTCCCTGCCACGCTGGGGAAGCTGGCTGACCCACCACATGCACCCCAGTTCCAGCGGGATCACCGGAGGGTTGCTGCCGCCATCCCTTTCCTCAGCATAAGCTGGGCAGGGAAAGCCAGCGGCTGCAGCTGCCACCCTGCCACCACTCCATGCTCAGCACAGCAAAAACCGCACTGCCAGGACCAGCGGGGGCCACCCCGCACCCCAGTGTTGCCCCACCACCCAGGCTTCAGGGCGGGCGGCACAGGACTCGTGTCTCTGCTCGGCAGCCGCTGCTGCCACCCCCCCCTGAGGCCGCAGCATTGCTGGGGACCATGGCCGGTGGCAAGCGCATGTCAGCCCGACAGGCACCAATGGGCAGACCCACGGGTGCGCTGAAATGCTTCCCTCAGGGCTGTGGGGGGATGGATGGGGGTGGCTCCATCCCTGTGCAGCTCTCTGCAGAACCACGGGCTGAGCTGACCTGACTGGCCCACATTTCCCGTGGCCTGGGTCCGCATCCGCAAGGTGCCAGCATCTGTCCGCTTTGCTAGGAAACACAAGAAGAAAGGGTCCAAAGCACCCCCCCCTGCTCCCCCATAGAGAAGAGGAAAGGGAAAAAACATTTTAAAACAAAGACATTTTCCCACTCCACAATAGGGGGCTTGAATGTTAGTGCTTCAGCAACATTGTACCAAACACATTTGTAGCAAGAGTGTCATTGTTTCAAATTACTAAAAATATTGAAGGGAGTTCCCTAATAATAATTTTTTTTCTAATATACTGGAAAGCCTGCTGGGATGGAAGACAATGTTTCCTCACCTCAGACACATGTTTTGCAGTCTCCCAGTTCTTAGTTTTTTTACTGTCTGTCCTTGACAAACCCCATGAAATGACAGAAAAATTGAATTCTGCCATCAATCAACATTCAGAATAGATGAGCATATGCCCTGTTAATTATTATTTATATGAAGAAAAGCTTAAAAACAATTACTTGTATTCAGTGGGAAAACATAAACATCAATCCAGACATTAAGAGTTTTAAAGTTTGTCTACATAAAAATCATTTTAAGAAAAATGGAGTGGTTTGTTTCAGGAAGGGTCAATTTAAAATAAAAATAATTCTACTTCTCTTAAAACTTAGTGAACAATGTTACATAAAATATAATGTGTTCTTTTTTTGTTTTTTCCCTAATATAGAATGGCAAGAGAAATTAAGACATTAATATCTATATAAATTATAAACAATTGACTATAACCCAACAGGTGGATAAAAAATATAGGCAATAGGAAACAGAGACTACTCACTGGTAAGTGGGATCCAGCATGTAATTTGCAAATCAGATTTATCTATTTGATTTTGTCAAATAATTTTCTCTCTTTACTCAACAATGTAAAACAGACACCTTCTTCAGGTCAATATATCATCACAAGTCTAAAAATTTCCCCAAAAATACAAACATTTCTGAGAAACAGGCACACAGATTCCCTTTTAGGAACATTTAGTTCAGTTGGTTAGAGCATGGTGTTAATAACACCAAGGTTGTAGGTTCAATCCCTGTATGGACCATTCAGTTAAGTGTTGGACACAGTGATTCTTGTGGGTCCCTTCCAATACAGAATATTCTGTGAAATTTCTGTCAAATTTTTTTGCCAGAATGGAATCTGTGAAGACTAAGCCAACAGTTCATCTTAAATTATTCAGACAAACTATTGTCAAGACGTTCCATGTAATTGTCTCATTTATTTCTGTTCATTCTTCTAAGCTAAATACATGTGGAATAGTCCATAATCTTACATTCCCAGGGACCATGGGAATGACTTCATAAAATGTCATTAATCTAAAGTATATGGAATAAAAGACTAAGCATATAGCAATGCTGTGTTAAAGAAGGGAAAAGTGTACTTTCAAACATGTCTGCTCTGAGACTCTGATTTACTAGCCATTTATCCTATAAAGAGCTGATTTTACTCTTTCACAGACTCTGTACTTTCCTTCAAAAATCGACTGATTCATTATTATTATCAAAAAAATTATGTTCATTTGCTATAAGTGTCTTTCTTCATGGACACATCAACTTAAGAAAAAAAAGTCAGGCAAGCAGACCGTAAAAATCCCCAAATCTGATATAAAAGTCTAACACTGATTTTAGTTGAATCAATGTTGAGTTTGATTTTCAGTATTTCCTTAATTTAGTACATAATCACTGTTGTAAATTCTCTTTTTCTGAAAATAATTGTTGCTCTCATGCAAGCCAATAGATCCCGGAAACTTGAAAGTGTCATACCTTTGTGTTTGTGCTTTACATTTTCCTTGAGGGCAATTCAATAGATCCATAGCTGATAAAAATAAAATACCTATAAACAAACAAACAAATAAATAAAAGTTTATGGTGTCTCAGGTGGACTTCATTAATCAATACCATCCCCTTCAATTATACAAATACTGCATCCTTAAATATGACCTGCTGTTTTACAACATAGTCCAGTATTGCATTTATAAAGGAAAACAGTTTTTCTGTCTTGTTTCAGAAATTGTTTTAGGAATCAGCTCTAACTTCCACAACAATGGATGCACAGCACCTGCAGTAGCAATTGATGCAGGCCCTTTACATACAATACCTACAAACAACACAGGTGATTTATACAGTGATCCACATGAATATTTTCAATTCCTAAATTCATGAAAGAACATTTTTACTGTGATCAAAGCTTTGACTTTTAGTTTTAACAACTGCTTCCTCATTAATTGGTGAATATATTAAATTGCCACTATGCCAAAAGACTCTTTTTGGCAATTACACCTTCCTTTTACCAAGAGCTGATATATAGGCAGAAGACTCAATTTGAAATAAGCACAACACTAATAATTGAGAAGATATACAGGCAAAAGGAAATACTTAAGAACTTGGAAATTAGCCTTTTGCAGGGATTTTTGGAACGTCTGTGGAACTAAAAGGAAATCTATGCAACACCTATATATTCAAGCAGGTGTCACCTATTTATTAGTGACTCACAGGATTGTGATTTCAACCTTGAACTTTCATCTGACTTATCTGTAAAAGCATCCACAGTAACATTAATTATTCTGTGCAATGAAGCAGAATTATCTGCTGTGATAACAGAGATGCCACTGTATCCTTCTCTCTACATAAATACCTTGTGTATAAAGCAGTTCAGATGACCAAGGGTTTCAGTGTGAGATATTAGCCAAAATTTGTTTACTAAAAGGGTGGCCAAGCACTTCAACAGGTTGCCCAAGAAATTGGTTGAGTCACCATCCTTGAAGGTATTTTAAAAATATGTTGATGTGGCGTTCTGGGACATGGTTTAGGGGTGGACTTGGCACTGCTCAGATGACAATTGGGACTTAATGACCTTAGAGGTCTTTTCTAACCTAAATGTTTCTATGATTTACCAAAGTAAGTTAGGTTACAGGAGCTCCAGGGTATTCTAATATTGTTAAGGAATGCAAAGGCTGTGGACAGCCAGCTGTAATGTAGGTCAGCATTTAAGACTGCATTTAAAAGCATATTCTTACTCAAATCCATTCCCTTGAAATTTCAGAACAAAAGTAGTTGTTCACATTCATTTGGGCTTCTTCACTGATAAGAGGTTTTCAGGACAGAAAATTCTTGCTCTATACTTGACTTGTGTAACAAACTTGTGCAGGTCAGATTATTCAAAGCAAGTGGAATAAGATTGCTTAGAGGGATTACTCTATGTAGATGTCATCCACTGAGGAAACTCAAAAAGCTAAATCATGAGTCAGCCTCAAAGGATGTTAAAAAAGTCTCCTACAGGCTGAATTTGCACTATTATCCCCTAAACAAGGCTTTTTCTGATGGATGCAGTTTGATTTCTCAGCCTTTTTGGTGGTCAAAGAAAAAATAAGAAATAACAATAAGATAGAAAAGCAGCTTTTTCCCAAGGCACTGCAAAAATCATGTAATTTTGGGCATTTAGTGACATGAGTGTTTAAAAACACATATATTTAGGTTTCTTTGCAGATGACCAGTTCTCAATCCCTTTGTGTAACCACGCCAGCGACAGTCTCAGTTAGTTGCATTAAAGGCTGCATTAAAACTGTACCTCACTGAAAGACAGACTGCCCCTTGCAAGTTCAGGAACAGTGTTTGTTGTGGGGTAGAAAATAAAACCATTTCTCCCCTCCCCCCATTCCCCGCCGGCCCAGGGGAAGGGGGTGTGTGTGTGTGTGCGTGTGTGTGTGTGAGTGCAGCCCAGGACGTGGGGGCAGTTTCTATGTTCTGGCGTGGCGCCGCATCTGCAGGCACGCGGCAGGCTCGGTGTGGGAAGCTGCCATTCGCCCAGCCCAGGGCAAGGGACATGTGGCGTGCAGAAGCCCCCCTCCCCCGGCGGCACGGATCTGCTGAGCCGCCTGGATGAATGTGCCGTGTTCCTGGGCGCNGTCTGAGTATTTTTCTTCAGAAAGCCGAGCGGAGGCTTGGCGCTACTGTAGGGTCCTCAGGTCGGCCGCGGAAACCCTGGGGAGAGCTGAGGTCAGGGTCCTTCCCTAATTATCCCGGCGTCTCTTCCGGAGCCCCCAACAGAAAAAAGCAGCACTATCCCAGAGCCTTCCCATCCCAACACGGGGTCTGGGGAAGCTTAATTCATCTGTTTTTGCACTTTATTGTCGATTTTCTGTGTGTGTGAAATAAACTGTGTTACTTGTGTGTTTTCTTTTTGGGTGTGTGTGGCTTCTCTCGGACATCTCTTGTCAGTACAACACTTTTTAGTGGTAAAACCACGACAGCGTTGTAAACAGAACAATCAGTATTTTCACTGTCCCCCAGTGTTCTTCTCACACTGGAAGATAGAAGATTTTTGATCCTTCCTCTTGAGACCAATAGCAAAGATGGGAAAATACAATTTCTACAATAAAGAAATTATAAAATTAGACAAAAGCTAAATGCAAAAAAAAGATATAGTTCATTAAAGAATTCTTCACAATCTGCTCTGTAACAGATGAAGGAAACACAGCAGCAGAAACAGACTATTTTTCTGGGGGCAGTATCAGTGAGGCTAGTCCTTGAACCATTATTTACTCAGGTCATGAGAGATGGTGAAATAAAAACAAAACCCTGATATGCATTCAGCTTATTGCAGAGTATATGGTTACTGGCAACAAGGTAAAAAACTTAAACAAATACAATAAAAAGAAGACAGCAATCAGGCTTACTCTTACTGCCAGTGAGAGGACATAATGATTTTTCTGAATCACTCATTGACAATTCAGAAGTTGAACTCCTGAACATGTTTGTTCACTTGTCTCGATGGAGCTTTCACAAATGGCTGCCAAGAGCTACTTGCTCAAGTCCTTCTAGTCAGAGGAGGAACAACAGACATACTTCTCTCTCTATAGAGATGGGGCATACACCTTTCAAATGCTCACTAAATGCTATTGTTCCTACCCCATGATCTCCTGACTGTTTCACCTTTCCTTTCTCCTGGGATATTTCAAGTCCCACAGCCAATCCTTCCACCATGCTGAAAGTGTTGTTACTGCTCAGGTAGAGAGAAAACTCCTTCTGACTTCAACAACTGCAATTCACTGTACAATGCATTTTTTCAGTTGCTGTAAAACACAAATAGTGATCTCTTGCTCACTATAAATGTGATAGAGAATAACTGAAGTTATCAATGCTTCACATGTTGAAGATACATACTTTCAACAAAGCTGGCTTAGTATGGCAATGTCATTGGAAAAATTGATTGTATGGTTGTGTTTTTCTGGCAATTTAAAGATAAAAGTGAATCCACTTTTTACTTTCAACACATCTCAAAATTCTACCAACTGCGCAAACAATATGTCTAATGGCACTAGACTAGCAGAACTTGCTTGAAATTAGATCTGTGCTCTGAATATCATTGGAATACTGGTAACAAAAACTCTCCTGAAATTACAACATGACATGAAGTATGATATGGCTCTTGCTATTCTTCAGTGGAATCAAAGTGCCTGTGAACATAGGTCCACAACAGCATCAGCTCCCAGGAACCTGAACCCAGTTCATATTTTCCAAGAAGTCACAATCTGTGAGTTAAATCAAAACCGAATAGCTAGGACCCTCACTGTGGTCTTATGATACACTATTACCTGAGATATAATAGTTCATGTAATTAGAGCCAGAATGAATAGATTAAGATGCCAGGCTACAGAGCGATATTTACTTTCAGTACAATTGTGACTTGGATCACATTTCTCTGTGGAAAAAAAGCATTAAACATTACTGCAAGTAGAATATTTAAGGTATATACAGAGCACACATTTACTCTGATAAAGCACAGCTAGGGATACCCTTCAGTCTTTGGGGCAGGGAAATAATTGACTATTGGTAAGGGTAAATCTCAGACCATATATATCTTGCAGCACTACTGAAAATATGGAAGATAAATAATGACAAAAATATGTACATGAGTGAGTAGAAAAAGCTAATAATAAGGATTACACCTCTTCCAAAACTAGAGGATCTTCCTCCAGCACAACATGCATGCTTGTGTGAAACTGTGTGAACAATCCAACTTCCCTGGAATCTGCATAATTCCCACAAGTAAATAGAAAAGAGCAAGTCATTTACCATACAAATGGCATATGACATTGCAGCCTAAGGGTTAAAATTCCTCTCTACAATGGAGAAGAAGCAATGCTTAGCTCAAGCCCAGCATCTCAAAGAGTTTCCAATAAAATGGCATGTTTGTCTACAGTGGCTTAGAAATCCACTTCACTGTTTGACAAAAGTGAGCTGTGGTCTTACCGTACATACCCCAAAGTAGGAAAACTGGATCCAAGGCAATTCCCAGATGCTTTCCTCAAAAGCAAGCCTAGGACTACAACAAATTGAGTAGCACACCCCAATCTTGCTGCTCAAATAGTTGTTCCATAAACAACAGAATTCATGACCTGTAAATCCAAAGGAAGATATGAAGGAGGGCCCTAACAGTACAAACCTGTTGTTTGCCTGCTCTAAAAGAATATGAGGTTTTTCCATTCCTTCCTTGCACAGCTGCTTCTGCATGGAACAATTACTGGGTAAAACTGCAGTATCAGCAGCAGGGGGTATCATCTGTTGGCTGTGTGCTTTGGAAGGGAAGAGCTTAATCACCCCTGAGCATCAGTGGGAATGTAGTCAAATCACAAGCCATGAGAAACTGTCCTAATAAAGCCACTAAGCCCTGAGAACAACTGCTGCACTAGAAATGGAAAATAAGGGTACTGTGAACTCATGGCTGATGGCAGACCTGTTAAGCAAGGAATGTTTCCTAGTCGACTAACAGATCTCTCAGGGAAAGAAAAGACTGAAAAAATCGCTAAACTATGTCATTGTCCCCTCTGTGCTGGGAGGGACCAGGTCAGTCAGCAAAAGTCTCAGAGTCACAGTCAGAATTAGTCTGGTTAGGCTGATCACAAAAAGCCAAAGCCAAGGAACACTGCACTCTGCTACAAGGTCACTATTGATCTCTAGATGCAGTGAAAGCTGTGATTTATTTAAAGAAAGTCCATGGAAATGTAGGAATCCCAGTAGCACAGACAGAAGTTTCAAAACTTCTGAGAAAACTAGTCAGTGTCAAGAAAGCCAGAATTCATGGTGCTTGGGATATACAGCTAGATGCTGTGATTGGAGTGCAAATCTGAAAGAACGTAGGTCTCTAGTTTTTCATAAAAGAATCTGTTTCCCTACGAAGATGTGTCTCTGACAAGACACACTCTTGAATCTGGCAATAAAACTGTCTTCTCAAAGTAAAATGCACACCATGAGGTTTTATCCATAGTTTAAAATGCCACATAGTTCCAGCTATATCCTCCTGAAAGAAATGAAAACAATTGTCACTATCCATGGTGAAAAGCTTTAGTAGGTTAATTATAGGCTTTTTTTTTCCAACAATGAATATATTTGATTATATTTGGGCTGAATTTTTGAAATACTTGTCATGCTTCTACAAATAAGAAATTCTTATTTTCTCATGCTGTTCATTGGATCTCTGTTTGAAAGAGAGAGGCAAGAAATATTTGTCATAATATGGGCATATTTTTCCAAAACCCATAAGAAAAACAAAGATATTACTTTGAAATTAAATGCACTACCCTAGTCAGCAAGCCATTTCAAATTAAGTCTGAGAATAACTGTACTTTCAGTCATCTCCTGCCTGGTTGTTATCTTTCATGATGTCGGCATTTTTAAAATAAAATTGAGTTTTAAATATTTAATCAACAGATAAATATTATTTAGCTGAGCTGATGTGGAGGAGTACTTGCATTTGGGAACTGCCATCATTGTGTCAATAATAGATGAAAACACTGGAGAACATGTTCAACAAGACATAAATCTTTAATTGACCTATGAACAGGTTTTTAATATATTAATTCATATTGAAAATGGCATTCCCATGTCAGAACCCTACAAAGACAGGAGCACCACCACATGGAAAGCATCTGCATATAGTCCAAGTTAACACTGTTTAGCAACAGCCTGGTAAATTAGAGATCCGCTTAAACCTATGTAAGAGCTGTTTCTTTTCACCACATCCTACTTCTGTCAGACTGACTTTTTGACATCAAAAAAAAACGTAACAAGATTATGCAGCACAGCTGGACAGCTCTTCCAGACTTCTAGATAAAACACTGTCTAAAAATTATTGTCAAACACATCTGCCCATTCCATTTGCTTGTATGTCAGTGAACAGTCTCTACAGAACTCCTACTTTTTAAAGCACTTTCAGACACAAGGCTGTTTTTGACAACCAGGTTCTCTTTCACATGAAGTAGATAAGATGATAAAAGTGTCTTTCCTTTAAGGAAAGTTTGTAGCTATTAAAGCAGTGAACAAAGAGAGTATTTAGTCTGAATTTGTTCAAGATCACATACTGGGACATAAATAAGTACAAGCAACATTTATGTAAGAAAGCCCCCGTTAGTCTTTGTAGTTTGAAAGTTTTGCGCTTTTTTGCCATTTTTTTTAAAACTAATTCAAAACCGTAAGTATTTCTGCCAAATGTACTTGATCACTCATCAGCCTATGAAATGGAGGTGCTGATGACTTCCCTGCAGGACCTATTAGGGCTGAGTGAGGTATTACTTTAAAACAGCTTGTTCACGCCTATTTGGTTGCTACCGGAAAGTTGTGAAGGGCACTCCTGTCTGTTCTGTAATGGATTTAGTGAGTATGGTCTTACATTTTGCACAATGAGGTTTTATATCTTTTACTGTAGTTCTTTCACAGGTGTATAACACTGAAGAAGCCAACATGGAAAGTATTTGGGCTCTTGGACTTATAATATAATGAAAATTTGAGGAAATAAATAATAGGCATCTTGTCTTTATATCACACACACTAACAGTGCAGCTTCAGAATATTTGAAACATACAGGACATTTGAAGCTAAGCTTATTTGGAAGGATAGAGGACTCCTCCACTTCCTAGGGTCAACTAAACTCGTGTCTTCCCACTCCAAGGGAAGTCTGAACCACTTTAAGGTATCCTTGAGTGTTGTTCTTAATCTCTCCTATCACAGTAGGTCCACTTACTACTACTACACAGTAGCTCCACTACTACATTAAATATCCATCAGCATAAAGCAGGAAAAAATAGGCAAGATGGCAAAGTTTTTTCTTTTGAACACAATATTTACATGAATTTAGGATTAAATTTTCTGATAATTTTGACAACTAAAATAAATGAAGGCTTCTCATGATGGGTTGAAATTCAACCTTAGCATGATGTGAGACAACAGTATTTGTCATCATGATCCAGATAAAACCCACATTTCCTTTCAGAATTCTTTTGCCTTCACTATCTGGGGATGGGCTGGGTAGATCCGCCTGCCATGTGCTGGTATATTGGCCAGCTGGCAAGGAGTATATAAAAACTGACTAGTTTTATATTATAAAATAGAACGTATTTATATTATATATTATATGTATTTATATTACATTTTTATTTTACAGTTTTATAGTATATAAAAACTGACTCCTCTGTCTCAGCGCAGGAGAAAATCAATGAAACCACTTCAGAAACTGTTCTGCACTCTTACAGCTCCTTCTGCTATGTCAGCGGTGGACAGGCAGATTCACTGAACGTACCACAGCCAAGAGATGCAGAAAGGTAGCCTATTTCTCTATCAGCACAGAGAACAGAGTGAAGACAGGCATGAACTGAGAACAAGAAATTCATTTTTCTTATGCTTGCCCCTTATGATTTCTGGCAAGGAGTTGAGGAGGAAACAATTAGATTTAAATAAGTTGCAAAGTTGGTTGTACTTTTACCTATTTCTATGTGTAGTTTTCTAGCATTATTAACAAACACAATTAAAAGCTCTATCATTTAAATGCATATTAAGCACCCCTATCAGATTGCAGAATGGTTGTTCTATACATTTTTAAATGTGCACCACTTTAAAGCCAGTTGATTGCTAGCCAACTTTTTGTTCTGTATAGGAGTCAGATATCTGCAGTTTTTGTATCTAAAATGCAAGATATCTCTAAAATCTGTTCTCCCATCTTACATTTCTTTTTCTCAAGACTGAAAAATAGACTGCAATAAGATTTAATACTTACCATGGGTACTACATATATTATGTAAAAGTAAGAGGTCTATCCTAGATCTGTGACTTCGATAATTTTATTTCACTGCTCTTGTCTTTGCCAAGTCCCCAAAAAAACATAATTTCATTTCATATAATTAAAATGTTACATGATTAATAAAAACTAACTGTATCTGAGGAAAAAAAATATGACCAGATGAACATAAAGATGAGTCACTCTTTGTGTAATTATGTGTCTGTGGAAAATAAACCAGGTATAAATTTGGTCCTGTGATGCAGAACTTCCAGGAAACATGAAGCTATTGTAACCAGAGATCTCTGCTGACGCATGAATTGAAAAGCAAAACAGAAATTAAGCAAATTCAGTATGGGCATAAAAGGAGTGAAGGCAGCTCTATTAAATATCCAACTGAAAGAAAATAAAAGCCTGGATCAAAATAACCTAGTGTACAGAAAGAAAAGGATGACAACATGAGGCAAGAACAACAACATGATGACAGATTTGAGAAGAAGCACATCGTAAATAGGATGACTAAAATGGAAAATGTTTTCCATGACATTCAGCACAGAAGACAAATCTTTGACTTCTGAGAAACCCAGTTCAGAGTGTTCAATGATCTATATCTTTCAATAAACATCCTTTATGCCCATTAATAACCAGAGTAATAGAGGTTCTGCTAACACCACATTCATAATAAAATTGTGAAGAGCTGGCTTTTGGTCTGATGAAATTAGGGTAAAGGTGATCTATTCCTACATAATTGGTGCTGTCATTTTCATCACTTCATAAGGCGCACAAGTACCAGTTCCTCTCAGGAGATGTCCCAAACTTTCAATTTAATTCTCATTAGTGTAAAATACAGGTGGTAGAGTGCAGAAGAGCAAAAGTCAACATGTATTTTATCACAAGTAAACCTGTTGGCACATATTTTTCCAAAATTTGAGGAGAGCGTCAGAATCACCATTAACCCTACTATCTCAGTCTTCTGTCCTGAGGGACCTATGGGAACATGTTACACCCTCCTCTTCCCCTGCATGGGTTTTCTGCCTGCGGAGGATGAGAGAAGAGGGCCACCTACACCCTACCTCAGCGTCATTAGACACAGTCAAGACATGTACTTGATGCCCAGGACTGCCTGCAGCAATTATCCATTAATGTGCACAGATTCTACTGTAAAGAAAAGATAATTCACACCAGAGAGGAGTGGACAAACTTTTCCTACAGTTATTTTTAAGAAATGGCATATTTTATTATACAATCTAAGGTTTTTCCTAAAGCATATAACTTAATAATGGCGTCACCAGTTACGCTATAAACACTTACTTGTCATATGCAAGCTATGACAAGTCAAACTGTAGATAACTTTTTCTGATAGTTTATTAAAGACATGAAATAGATCATTAAGAACTCAGGTTGACAAGTTCTACAAGACAAGTGAGGAGAGATTTAGGCTCACTTCCAGTCACGTATTTTTATTCCTGAGAATCAACAAACAAAAAGGGTTGTTAGAATGAAGAAAGAAAATAAACCCAGATATTCAAATGGCCTCTCTCATCTTTGTGGCAAGGTAATAAAGTTATGGGTTGAGAATCTACCTTTATTAAAACAAAAACATGAACCTGTCCTTTTTGCTGAAACCCGAGTGCAATACAAATGATCTCACCAAGTTCTATCCCTAGTAAACTGCACCAAATAATCATGAGTATAACCATTGTGTGAAACTTATCACAAATTATATTTCCATGTATAGACAATCCCAAAAACACAATCTAGATGAAGTCTGGTTTCTCCATGTTCTCCAAAATAGGACTTACACTTGGTCTTGACAAGTGAGCTTTTTACAGTTGTGTTATTTAAAATAGTGCCATCTGAGGGTGCTTTGTGATAGCCCTGTATCAGACTTTTATTTCCTAGATTGCAGGTCTGCAATCTGAAATCATTAACAGCCTATACATGAATATAATTTGGCCTGTAAAAACTACTCCAAATAGACATATTTAAGGAGGGTTTTGGTAATTATGAGTTTATATTTTTCAAAGTACTAAAATTGCAGTGGCTGTGAATTACTATATAAAGTTGACTTCTCAAATAGTAGACTGTCTAAAAGATAAACAGATATACAGAAAAATCTTACTGAAATCTTCATCATGGAAATTTTTCCACCTAAAAGAATTACTATTGCTCTTGCTTGGCTTTATTGTCAGGAATTATCTATCTGTTTTGATTTTCTGAACTACAAAAGAGTGTTTAAGAGCCAATGTTTATCTCTTGATTGTCCATTATCATATTAGTATTACTTAGTTTTTAAAATACTACTAAATAAGGAAAAGAATATATTATTCTTGTCAGTTAATCCAAAACAGGACATTTTTGTTCAACAGGAAAACATATCTATGATACTGGTTGATTTGTTCTCTGTTAGGTGTTCTGCATGGAAGACTTGTAAACAGGAAGGAATATAGTAAAAGGCATTTTCTAAATAAATAAAAGTGAATTATTTCTCTGTGGTAACTACCTTGAAGAATTTTACTCAGTGATTCCTACCTAGTTTAATGTTTCTTTTTACATGATAAATTATGACCATCTGTCCACGCAAGGATCAGCAGCACAGCTTCTCTTACAAATAAAGGCAAGGTCAGAAGTTTATAAATGTATCTTTATGTGTCTGAGATGGCAAACAGCACTCCAATGTATTAAAAGTGCAAAAGTTTGCATCCCTGATTCAAAGTGAAAAATTTGTACAGACGATGCTATTTCATGTAGAGTTTCCACATTGCCAATGAGATACTTGTAAAAATATGAACTAACTTCATCAGCAAAGAATTTAAGTATTGTCTTTCTGAAGACTCCTTTGACAGATATGATTAAGTAACAAACAAATAACGATCCTTATTATTTAATAATTCCTAAAAATAGCAGTTGGCAAACAGAGGAGCTGGATAGGAAAACAGGGGTGGGTGTTTGAGTAACAGATAAAGTTCACAGCTTCAGGACTAAGAGTTAGAGCAGCAGTACAGGCACATGTTATTCATCCAGAGAGAAAAAAGGAATTTCCCATCAACCTCCCTAATCTTACTTCCTTTGTCTGCTTTTCCATTATTATAGGAGAAAAGAAGAGACAGGGGTTAGAACAAAAACTAAACAGAAGAGAAAGAGGAGAATATGTTTTTAATTTCTTCCTATCCATGACAGGCAATACCACAGAAACAGTAATTAGAACAGCAGGTGCAAAGGATCAAAGCACTCTAGAAGGACCAAGAGGGAGGTGTCAAGGGAGTACAGGGGATCACCAGATCCCTCATTATTGATAGGTCTTAAGAAACTCCAAAGCAACCCAGTCTGTGTAAGAACATAGCCTGATAAAGGACAGTAACAGTTGCTTCACCACTTCTGCTTACTCCAGGAAATCCTAAAAGCATAGAGATAACTTTGTTTTACACATAACTGGGAGTATTTTTGCCACAGTGAATTAACTCGTGGTTTTCTAAACTTGCTATGTGGCTGTGATCAGAGAAAAATGCCTTACATTGTCAAATTCTCAACAGAGAAAAATAAAACCTTTTAATAGAAATATAGTGTTAGCACCTTATTTTTTGGATCTAAGTTAAACCATTCTATTGATAGGGGCTTGAAGTAATGCACTTCTCTGCTAGAGCTGATTCAGATTCCAGTGGTTTGATTTACCAATGCAAATGTGCTCAGCAACATAGCTGCCTCCTTGTATGCTCTCTTCCTCTCCATCCTCATTCCAACTCACTATCATTGCTAGATATGTTGAAGGCAGTTGACATGTCCATGCAGAGAAAATAATTCTTTCCACCATGTCTCATTCACATCTTAAGATCAATAATTTTAAATTTCATAACTCGGCTATGCTGATCACAGATGGAGCAGAAGGAATTGAGAGGATCTGACAAACAATTGCTCTGGTTCTAAATAGAACTGTTCATATAGCTCTGAACCACCAGAGTTTTGATTTGAGGTCTTCTTGATTTTAGTTACTACATCACTGTTGTGGGGTGAAAATGAAAGTTCCTGGAGCTAAAACCTGTTTTTCCCTTCCCCTGTTTTTTTCCTCTCTCCTGGGGGATGAGGAGGGGGCATTTGGGGGCTTTTTGAAGTTTTTAGGGGTTTTCTGGGAAGAGGAGGGGGGAACGCGGGTGTTTTATACCGTGTCTTCTGTATGTGTATGGAAATGGGTTACCATGGCAACGCTGGTCCCTGATGGCTAGGGGTTGCCCCATTCCAGCGACATTGAGGAGTACCCGCTGATGCAGCACGGGACGGGGCCAGCCCCAGCCTGCCATCACCAGTGCTGGGCTGGGGAGTCGCTCCACGCTGCGGGGTTACTGGCAGCTGCGGCAGGCGGTGGCGGCCTGGGGCACAGGCGTGGCCCCACCAGCATGGCCCGGCAGGCACGGTGCTCCCCCGGCCCGCCCTGCAGGCACGGCTCCATTGCTGCAGGTGGCCGGCAGCTGCCGCAATTGCAGCACCACCAGCAGCGGCATGGGAATGGCCGCCGAGCACCGACAGATCTCGGCTGGACTGCTCTCAGCACCACACACATGCGCTGTGGGTTACCCATGCACATAGAACACAACGCCGAACAGAGCTGTTGGTGGCCCTTCGCAGCTGGGGAGCCACCCCATGGCAAATGGCTACCACTAGTACGAGTCAAGACAGCCCGATATTGATGCCAGGACCACTGGGACACCCCGCGGTGTCCGCAGGTAGCCCACATTCTTCCTCGGGCCCTCGACCATATGGAGGAGCGCCGCCACTTTGCCTCGTGGCAAAATCCCACAGGAGGCGGTTCCCAGGCACCGGTTACCCAATCCAGAGGCGACCTGCACCTGGGAGGGACTCCGAGATCAGGTCTCCCCATAAAAGGCGTGGTCTCATAGGCCATTTTCTCTTTCAGGCTTGTCAGCCATTGGAGTAACATCCCCGCTCCGCTCAGAACAGAGTTTTCTCGGCAACACAGGTGGCATGGCGCTTCAGTGGCAGCAGCAAGGGCTGAAGACCACATACTTCTATCAGCTATGATATTCTTTCCTTCCCTGGGGGAGGGAAGATTTCCCTGCGTCCTTTAATTTTCCGGTGTTTTTCAGGAAACCCCCGGCAAGGACCCAGAGCCATCCTAGCTTCCTTCCTTACCCCAGCCGCTGGCCTCGGAAGAGCTTAATGTGTCTGTCTTTGCGTTTCTATTGTCAGTTTGTGTGTGTGTGTGTAGAATAAAACTTGTGGTTTTTTGTGTGTGTGTCCTTTTTTTGTTGATTTTCTATTGGGTTTTTCTCATCACTGTTACATCCCCTAGGGTCCAAACCAGGACAATCACATAACCAAGCACCTCTTGTCCAAGATTATTGCATAAAGCTACCACAAAAGATTAAAATAGAATAATCTGTCCTACACTATTTACAAACCTGACATCTAGCAAAGGTTTCTACAGAGCACTTACTATCTGTTAACTCTAGATACAACTGCTATGCTACTTCACAGGAGATGTGCTTTGAGAGGCAAAATGCACAGCAAGCAGAAGATAATGGAATGGTCACATTAAATTTAATAATGAAACACCTCCTAATTATAAAGCATTAGCCCTTATCTTGAACACAATTTTATCTCTATTAAAGATAACTATCAGTTAGTGTAAACACTATGAGTAGTGCTGCAGATGAAGTTATACAAAGGGCTATTTTTCTGGGTCTTAACTAATTCGTTTTGCCTATATCTAATATTTCTAGTATATTAACTTGCCAATATCTCCTGTGGTTTTGTCATCTAAAGAAATTCATGCTGCCCTAGTCACCTCACCATAGAAAACATAACACAGAGAAACTGAGGGAGAAAATTCAAGGAAAATGTGATGAGAAAGAGTATGTGTATTGACAGAAATTGTAAAAATATAAAGACCATTTTTCTTAGAAAGCAGATGAATAAGAAGCTATGGGATTAAAAAAAATACCACAAAGAAGAATGAGAAATTTTCTCTGTGTCAAAGCACAGAAGGCTATTCAATCAAAACAGAATATCATCACCCATGATATTTACTCAAACTCTGGCACTGCACTTCCAGATGTCACAAGCATCAGGACAGCAGCAAACTTGATAAGGAGACTACAGGTTCAGAGGTAGCATCAGAAAACATGGAATAGATCCAGCAGCATTTCAGAGGAGACTAATCTTCTTGTTTCAGGGTGTAGTTAAAAAGTGTCTTAGCTTTTCTGAGGTTTCTGAGATGGCCACCTTCATAGTAACACAGAACAGGTGATAGGGCCATGTAACTAGACTGCCACATTAGATTACTTCCCAGACTAGTGTTTACATGCAAAGTAGAAATGTTTAGGCTGATCCAAATTGTCTTTTTCCCTACAAAATTTAGGCAAAATGGAAAAACACATTCATTTTTCCACTCCACTGCTATATCTGCCTACTACTCATGCAGTGAGAGATTGCATTCTCCTTCCATTTGAACAGAACAAAAATGATTTGACAGATCAAAATCACATGTGTACACAAAGGGAAGGAAGATACCTATTGTCACCTTCTGAAATTGGATTCATAGCTTCTGCAGGAACCCAAGAAGAGCTATATGCAAGATATGAGACATACAATGCAGTGCTCTTTATTTTAGATCCATTTGGTCTAAGTAAACCAGCCACGTGTTATCATCACAAAGAGCTGGAGGGACATCTAGTGGACTTGTTAAGAAGTAGAAAGGCCTTTATGCACTGCATCACATTAAAGGTGTTAATGTTGGCCTTCCCACTAAATAAGTATATGATATACCAGAACAGTAATAAAATTCCTGTCATGCAAAACAGGCAGCCAGCTATAAAACATACTGTCACCAACCCTAGAACTGTAGGCAGATTCTTATATCCAAACTGAGATACAATTCAAAGCAAATCTACAGCCTGCTGATACTGCAAGATCAGAACTACATATTTAAAATACAGACTTGAAGCATTTTAACTATAAATATGTAAAGTGCACATTGCTCCAGACTTCAAAAGATGTGTATGGCTAACACCTACAAAAACTCCTTTACAGGCTGCAGGCAAGAGATAATTCTATTTTTTTAATCATCTTTAAAAGTAAGAAGGAACTATCTTTCAGCTTTACCTTAATTCTATTGGCTTCAAGAGGAGTAATGCATTTTGGAAAGTAGAGACATTCAGCAACATGTATTTTATAGAAATATTATTTTTATCCAAACTATAAATATTTACTTCCACTGGCCTTGCTCAATAATACACCTGAACATTTCCAAGCCTCTAGGGAATGGAGTTAAAAATGTACATATATATTTAGGGAAGTGGACAGAGCAGAGTTGTGGAATGCTCTGATTCTGGGGAATACTCCTACTAATTCCAAGTATTTTTGAAAAAAAATCGAAGAGAAGGACTATATATGATAGTCTAAACATTTGTGGTGCCTAAATCTAACAGATATACTCCTAAATAGTTCATCAGCCTAACAGCCGTATGTATCCTTAGATAATTTTGTAATCCCCACAAATTCTAATTTAAGCCTCTTGACCTGCAAATCTGTTCAACTTTGTTTCAGACATGAGAAATAAACTTTGTTTAAACAAACTCTCAGAGTATTTTAGTTTAGAAGCAACTCAGGGATAATCAGGCAAAAAACCATTTCCATCTTCTCTCCATCCAAGGGAAAAGCTGAATCTCAACTTTTCTGTCTCTAGTTTTCTCTCTATAGTTTTCTACAGTTGAAACTATAGAATTCAATAGTGAATTTCAATAACAGTTCCAGCTTTTCAAATTTGTAAGTTTTTTCATTCTATTGTCTGTTTTGAGTAATGTGAAATGGGTCAATATCAAACTAGGCAATTTTTTTTAAAAATAGAACAGAAATTGGTTCTGTTGAAGGAGATAATAGCTGAAAGGAAAAGGCCAGATTCTCTCAGAGATAAACTTCTTAATTTATTGAGCCTTTCCAATATGCAAAGTTGGACTAAAAACACTGCTCTTGGAAAGCACAGAAGTCTCAGAGCAATAGAAAAAAAATACTTTATATACAAGGGGGAAGAAGAAATCTTTATTTAAAATTTAAAAAACAAACAAACCACATGTGTCTATCTCATGATCTTTCCAGAACTAGCAGATGGCTCTTCAGTCCCTGACAATGAAGGGCCTACAGGTACAATGAGGAACTACCTGTAAACCAAGCTGTAATCCATTTGAGTTCTCAGATCTGTCATCTGTCTCCAGCTGCAAGTTTTGTGCAGGCAGCCTGTGAGGACTTATCAAACTCACGATAATTCAGTTGCAACTCCACAGCTGAAACACAGTCACCCTGACAAAGATGGGATTCAGTAGATCCTACTTTTTCATGCACTTAGTGACAATTTCTGTGTCTCAGATGTGTTGTGAGTTGTCTGCCCAATATCCACACCCAATATTTCAGTCTGGAACATGAGACAGAAACACGGCAACTCTACACTGAAAAATAAAAAGCTCTAAAAGGGACGTCCTAAATTACAGTCCCTGGTGGGAATCTTTTTTTTGCTCCAGTTCTCACAGGTTTAACTATGGTGTCTCCCAGGTGTTCATGACGCTGCTAAGAAGAGGGAGGGCTGTCTCCATCCACTGATTAAAAGATATTATTCTTGTCCTGGTCTGAGCATAAAATTAACGTCACATAGATGAACTTCCAGCTGGCTGTTCAAACTCTGTTATAAGACATAAAGATAAAAGGTTGAAGAGCCATAGAGACTGAACAGACTCCACTCCATTTCTAAAGGGACAGTCTGTCCTGTCGTAACATCATATGCCACAAGAAAAAAAAACCAGAAAATCTTCATCTGAATAATGGTTCATTCACGTTGCTCTTCCTTATCACCACTGTGGTTGGCAGTCACTGGAAAGCCCAGCATGGAAACTAGTTCTGTTTTTTTTTCAGGCGTCACGCCCTGCCGTGACAGACTCCTCGGGCAGCCCCGGGAAGGTAAGAGTCTCGTTACCTTACACGGCTCCACTTCGTTTAACGACCCATAGGAAATGCAATTCTCTGCTGAACACCGCGAGACGTCGGATCAGTTTCTGTTCAGTCTTCTTGGCTAATTCATGGTATAAACTGTGAAGAACGGCATACGTTCAGCCATGGCCCCTCGGCCCCTTCAGCTGTTCACCAAGCAGGGACACCGAGGGTCCGGGCCCGGGAGAACGGGCATCCCGGGCCAGGGAGAACGGACACCCCGGGGCTGTTGCCACCGCCTCCCCGCAGGGGGCGCCCGAGGGTCGCGGCTCGGCGGGGCCCGGGGGCTGAGGCGGTCCCCGGCCGCGTTCCCCGAGTTCGCCAATAGGACCTCTCCCTCGCTGGTTTGGTGTCTGTAACGGGATCGGTGTCACTGGGGAAATGAGTGCATGTGGCTGCGCTGAGCTGCGGTGGCAGCCAGAGCCCCATTCTTTCCACAGAAAAAAACGGGAGGCGGGGAGAGCAGCGAGCCTCCTTCGGGACCGGGACCTGCTGTTTCCTTTTCCTGGGCAAGAGGAGCTGGAATCCCAGAAATGCCCTTTCAGACCATTGCAAAATGCTGCTGAGGAAATCGAAATGTGGTCATGAGTTGCAGCAGCCCGGGGTTGTCTGCGGGACAAAACTCCGCACGAGTTTGTGGGTTTGGGCACACGAAGTTTCTGTGGTTTGGAGGTGCGGGGGTGGATTTGGGGAACCAGCTGACTCAGCAGGGGGCGTTCCACGCGAGGCAGGACCTCCAGGAGTGCCCTGTGTCTGGAAATTGCACTAATCACCATTTGCATACGGGTGGGGTTTTTTAATTCTTCGGTGTACAAGCGAGAAGTGAATAACAATTTGGCGTTATTTGTACACGAGGCAGAACGGTTGAGTGTCTCATTCTAGGTCATAAACTAAGTCATGGGCAAAGCACGTGCCAGAATTCAGATTCTCTGAAGTCCAGCCCTCCTTCCTGTTGACACCAAATGCTAATACCATATTTCTGACGTGATTCACACCCTTCCACGTCGTACAGTTTGATGCTTCTCATTATACTACTATAGCACAGCTTTAATTTCATGGCAACTCTGACAAGATAACAACTCTGTCTTAGATTGGAAGAAGGGAACCATTTTCAGCTTGGGATACTAATTCTCATTCACAATCTCAACAGATTTCCACTAAGAGAGGTAGTGCCATGGTTCCGTTAAAATCAATTCCTGCCATTTCAGAAGGGGCAGGAATTAATTTTCTTTCTGAAACACATCATTAAAGCAGTTAGTTCTGTACCATTGGGATTACATCTTATTCTCAGTGCAGGGATCAAACCCCCTCTTAAACCAGGGTTAAATATAACAGAATAGCAAAAGAACTATGGTCTCTAAAGGAGGTGCTCTCCTTGCTATCTCTACCTCCCTGTCCATGAAACCCTAGTCTATCTCTAATCAAGCAGAAAATAATTTTTTTTCTTAGTCAGTTTTCTGCCAAGTAAGGAAGCTAAGTGTCAGACCTCAGGGTCTTACAAGGGCAAATGGGGACAACATAAAGAGGAAAATCATACAACTGTGAACAAGTGGAGACAAATGTAGGATGAAGGACCTCCATCCTTCAGGTGTGATGACTGGTCCAAGCCACCTTAAGCAATCAACTTCACTACCAGTAGATAAAGATTTTTGTCCTATACCTTCAGATACATAAAGATCTCTTGCTTGCTAGAGTGGACACAATAAGCATTTATTTCATTAGGATCATGTTTTGGTTTTATTAAACGTCCTTTGTAATGCACTTATCATGGGCTCTGATGTGTAAATTCTTCAGACGGGTTCTTGGAATAAACAACACAGCTTTCTGAAACAGCCAAAAATAGCTGTTCTGAACAAAGCCTTGGAACACATGTGAGAGGCTGTAAGAAGTGTGGAAGGCAGCTCAGACTGGCCTGTGGTCAGGGATTCCCAAACCATATGTGGTGCACAAAACCTCCCTATGTGGGAAGGTGCGGAGAGAAACTCTCACCAAAATGCACAAGAGGAACTCTCAAGTTTACATCCTGTCTGGGTTGGTTATGAAGTCAGCCAGGTAATTTCTAGTCATCGTGTAAACTGAAAACTCAAAAAAAGAGTTCTGCTGTCAAAATTCCTATGTGTGAGCTAAGACTGTCACAGTTTAGGTCAATTCCTTTTCATGGGAGCCCAGCAGAGATCCCCCATTTTGTATTGGACAGACAACATAGCAATACTACAGAACCTTTACCATGGGAAAATTCATTAATTAGTACTTTCTATGAAGGGGGTTATCCTTGTCACTTGTTAAAAAAGTTGGATTGGGAAGCTGGTTCATGCATCGAATGTATCTTTTTGCTTTTCTTGTTGAATTATTTTCTTTTAACCTCTTTGTCATGTAAAGCATTAATAATTTTTAATAATGACTTTCCCTCCATTCAGGTGTCATGTCACCCATCACAGACATAGGTGAGGATGGCTTTCCCTATCCACTGGAAAATTGCTTAGTGAAAAAAAAAATTCAGGCATTTCTCCAGGATAATCCAGACCTTCATTTTCAGCCATGACCAGAAAAATAAGCTTCAAGAGCACAATAGGCACACAAGGTGAATGATGGCTGTTGTGGTTGCCGGAGGTGAGTCACTATGTCTTGCTTCCACCCTCACAGGCAAAAAACTTGGATTTTTCCTGGCACTGGTACATTCTGGGGTGGTAGTTTGCCTTTGGGGATATTCATGACAAATTTTGTTTCTTTCCCCCCATGCTGTCTTTCCTGACACCCAATTGTACAGGGCATTGTTTATGACTGAGGAAAAACCTTTTCTTCAAAGCCTAGAGAGCTCAGTTTAATTTCCTCAATTTAAGTTAATTTTCCCACAGTTCTTCATAGAGTGGAAAACAGTGTGCCTGTGCTTATTTATTAGGGACCCCAGGGCCTGATCTTGTCCCAGTAACTGGTGCTTTTTTGCCAGTCAATCGCTGGCAGAAAAGTTACATGAGTGAAGATAACAGCGCTACCATCACCCTGGGCTGCAAGACAGCAATGAGATTGTGTAAGGAAAGCATGTTTAGAAGTGAGAAGTCATTTTAGCTGTGATTGTGTGGAACCATGCAAGAGCTCTTGGCCTATGCATGGCACTTATCCCTGGCCTTGGAGTCTCTTTGCTGTGTGTATTTGAGAGGCAATAGTGTGAATATTTAACTATCTATACCTGCCTATTTTGACACATAGTGGGCATGCTGCAGGATAGGGGCACAAAAGACAGCCTGTGCCTGTAACATAGCAGTTCTCTTGCTGAGGAAAACAAGGCAGATAAGAGTAGGCAGCACAGTCTGAAAAACTCCAGCTACTGTAACAGAAGTTACCTCAAGAAAATCCCTCAAAAGGGAAGCCCTTTGAAGGATTCTCTGCTTTGGGCAACACAAAATTCATAATATGCAGAACTGAAGGAGACCAGTTAAGTACAGGAGTGCTTTGCCAATTGTTAAACTAATGTGTCATCAGAGATTTAGGTTTGTCCTTTCAAATCTCTTTTTTTCATGGACACTGCTGAGGTATCTCTGCTGGTGTTTTCTGCATATTAAAAAAAAAGTAAATAGCATAAAATCAACAAAAAATGGTTTATTAAAAATGCAAAAAATACTCTTAGATTCATAATTAAGTCCATCTTGACCATTTTATAAGAGCTCTTTATGCAACCTACTGTTGTTTTGGAGAGTACCTAAATGGCTGGAGCCTGGCATACCCTTCACCTCCATTATGGCCATAGCAACATCCATGAAGACAGACAAAGTGTGTAATCCAAAAGTCGAAGTATGGGATACATAATTTTATGCCACTATACCTGTATAGGATTTGTGAGCTCTGGGAAAAAACATAATTGATTTTTTTTTTTAGTTTATTAAAGAGCAAATTTTTACGAAACAATCTTGTCAGAATCTGCTATCACAGCATGATGATATTTAGGATCAGGCTGCTTCAGTGCTTCTTACATCTCCAGACAGCAACTGGAGGTGGAAAGTTGTAATATGTCACACAGTGTTAGATAATGTCTTTCAGACATAAAAAGCTCTTCGTAAAGATGGGTAGTTCTATCTATCAAGGTTTTACTGATGACAATTCAGGTAGCAAAGGAATTTTCACTTATCACAGCAACCTTCTAGTTATAGGCTGAGGGGCGGTGAGGTGCTTTTCTTCTCACCTCCATTCTGTGACAGCAGAATGAGGTACAGAAAGTTTGGGTTGAGTGGAGTCAAGCCTTTACCCTCAGATTTTCGAAAGAGCTGTAGCAGTCAGGAACTGAGAGTGTGCTTACAGCGATTCCTCCACTGTCCAGGAGACACCAGCAAGGCATACAGAACTCTGAGGTGTTCAGAAATGGAAACATTCATATTTCTTTTTTGTTAGTCCTGCAAACAAGTCAAACCTACAGCAAGTACAAAGAAAATCCTTGTTGTTCAGAATTTATGGCTGTTCACTTGAGGTGTTTAAAGATGTGCTGGATTAAGTTATTCACCAGATTGTTCTAATAAATGCAGCACAGAATGATCTGATGCCAGATGCATGAGTTCAAAAGCTTGATTACCTCCTAGCATTCAGAAAAGCTCTTAATGCTTTTCACTTCATTGTCATTGTCTATCATTACTGACACTGATTATCCTGGGACATTCTACAGAGATCATTCTTCCTGGGCTGCTTCAGATTCCAGTGCTGGAGGAGTTTGCAGAGAATGTCTGTCTCATGGGCAATATGGGCAGTAAAATACCTGACAGAAATTTACACAACTGTGAGAAAATACAAGATGCAAGTTAAATAAGTTTTGTGCATGCCACTAGTCCTTTTCTGTCTCACTCTGAAGTTAATACTGGCAAAGGATTTCATTCCAAAAGGCCTATTTCTACTCATTAAAATTACCTAGAATTAGATCATGAGCTCAGTCTGGGTGGTTAAGTTACATTCAGAAACTGAACTTTGTTCACTTTCCAAACAGTGCCTATTTCTTTCTAGCGACTCTAATGAGCAGACAACCAGCTCAGTAGTAGATGTCTACGCCTGATCAGATGAAACCCATCATCAGCAACATTGTTGCCCCAGCTACAATGAGACCCAGATTAGAGGCTTCTCAATCCCTACATTTTTCATTGCAAATACATGTTTTCTCTTGATCACTCTACATAGTCATGCTAATTCATTATACTAGGTGTATGATAGTAGGTGGAGACCTGAAAATTAATCATTTGGGCTTGCTTCAGTAAACAAAGTGGATTTTTTTGATTGTGGTCTATGATAACATTTCATTTAGATTTTAAAATCCAGCAGGAAAACTTTGAGATTTTCAATTAAACTTTTGTGGGAACATCTGTTCACATTTTTTTTTCACATGTAATAAAACCAATGCTGAAATGTTGGAAGTTTGGTTGGGATTGAAACTGAGCTCTGTTTATCAGCACTCAAAACGTACTGAATTTAGCTAATTATGTCACCAAGTTACAAAAGGGCATTACAATGAAGAAAAACCTAACACATTTAAACAGCTTTATAGTGTATTCCTTTCACATTTGCTGTTGCAAACCATAATGATTTTTAAGATGGTCACATCTGTATCAGTATGCTGGATGCCTGGGGTATTTTTTCTGCCCATGCAAATGGAAGGGACAGCCTGGCTTGCTTACAGCTGCACAGCTAGTTCCTTTCAACAGCATGGTCTCCAGCACACTGTGTTTTGCAAGCCCCTGTCTTCACGTTACTCTAAAGCAACTCCTGGCCATCTTTTGAGGGAGTGCTAGTTAAGAAGTTATGTGGCAAAACGGGGCCAGGTAGAGGATTAGTAAACACCAAACAGCATGACTGATAGATGCTACTTCTCAAGCCAATGCCTTGGCTCTGTTTAGCTTGCTTGTTGCTTACTTTTAGTTTGCTGCTGCTCAGGGAAAGTAGCATAGATTGGCTCATGGCCAGACCACTTAAGTCTCAGTAGTACCCTGATGGTTCTAAGACATGGCTACTATTCAGTCTGCTGCTTTCAGTGCAAAATGTTCAAAATAAGGTAAGAGAGATTTGGCAGTCCATCAGGGTGTTCTGATGGCCAGTCATGTAGTGTGTCTATTGCATGCACAGGGATATACTAAAGCAAAAGTGGATGGCACTGCTGTGATTGGAGTACAAAAGTTGCCAACATATTATGGAAAGACTGTAGAGGGGGAGAGAGACAAAGTCAGGGGAGTCATATATGTACTCCCTTTTGAAAAAAGAGCCTGGACTGAAATGGGCTTTGCCATTGGTAAAGCAGAGAGAAAGGAGACAAACCAGAGCCATGGAGTGAAACTGCAACTTAACAGACAGAATGATCAAAGTTTCTCTCCTTGCCCTTGTGCAAACCTTCAGGTTGTAATACAGTGTTTAACAATGGTCCAGTATTGGCTTTGAGAAGTCCCTGTGGACTGGAGAACTGTAATCTAGTCAAATCATGCTTAGCTTGTAGGGTCTCTAAAGCCAAAAATTTCCAGTGTCCAAATTTCACTTATCATTTTAGGACAACTAGCCTTGAAGGGAATGTACAGGTTCTTCACAAAAAGTAGCATAAACCTTTGCTGATCCAAAGGGGACCATTTTTGTGCATGGTTTGTGACCAGGCTTTGAAACAACACTCCTTTGCATGGCAACAGTCAAAATGACTCTATCACCTGTTTTGCAGAGATATGATCTTATTACAGTGGTGCCCAGTGAAGAGTCCCCTTTAGAAAAAGACTCATAAATGTCTATTTTCAAAAGGCTATAAAATTTTTGTTCAGGCATAAGCAATAAAATAAGGCTTTGGCACTTGAGCGTGATTTTATATTTTGGTAGGAGTGCAGACAGCATTTTTAAATATGAGTTGGTTTGCTCTGATTCAGTCCTTTTTTGGTAACTTAAAGGATGTCACAAATTATATTACATCTTTATAATCTTAGATTTTTTAACAGAAAAAAAAAGGCTGATTTTATGCCTGTAAATTTTATGGACCAATAAACTGACAAGGATTGGTTTCACAGCCAAATTTCAGCTCTGTGAAAGCATGTTATTTTCATAGTCTTTGTAGAAACACTAATTACTGTAAGATGCTGTACAAAGTCTTGTAGTTAAAGATTTGTCATCTACTGAGAAACACCCTGAGGAATTACTCCTTTTTATTTTTACACACTTTCATGTTTAAAGCTTAGCCTGGTGACTCCTTGCAGAGAGCTATGGTTCAGAGTACTAGCAATAAACAACATAATAAACATGAAATCATTTCAGATCTGTGCAACAGCATCTTCTGTTCGTTGAAGCCAACCATATGCCCAGAAAGTCAAATGTATCCTGGGCTGCATCAAAAGCAGTGTGGCCAGCAGATTGAGGGAGGGGATTCTGCCCATCTACTCTGCTGTGGTGAAATCCCACCTGGAGTACTGATCCAGGTCTGGGGTCCCCAGAATAGGAAGGATATCTACCTGTGGGAGCAAGTCCAGGGGAGAGCCACCAAGTTGATTAGAGGGATATAGCATTTCTCCTGTGAGAAAAGGTTGGGAGAATTGCGTTTGTGCAGCATGTGTAGCTTTGGGGTGACCTAACTGGAGTATTCCAGTACTTGAAGGAGCCTACAAGAAAGATGGAGGCTTTTTACAAGGGCATGTAGTGACAGGACAAAGGGGAATGGCTACAAACTGAGTTTAGGTCAGATATTAGGAAAAAATTCTTTGCTGTGAGAGTAGTGAGGCACCTAGAACAGGTTGCCCAGAGAAGTTGTGGAGACCCCATCCCTGGAAGTGTTCAAGATGACGCAAGATGGAGACCGGAGTCTAGTGAAAGGTGTCCCCACGCATGGCAGTGGGATTGGAACTAGATGAGGTCCCTTCCAACCCAAGTAATTCCATGATTCTATGAGAGTCCCTTTTTTTTCCATACACAGCAGGACATAGCCCAGTTTCCTGAACTGGGAGGTGATGGGAAAGGACCTCTAGCTGCCAGGCCAGGCACAAGTAGATGTTCACATCCAGGAACAAGTCTCTGTTTCCCCAGACTGCTTCAATACCCAAGAGCTGCACCTGCAACCTACCTCCAAAATCCAAAGTATACCAGTGCATCACCCTCTCTTATGCATTACCCAAAACCCCTATTAATCCTGGGCGCTTCTACCACCAGCTCCTCTCAACACCACAGGCACTCCCTCCCACCTATTGTCAGCTATCTCAATGCCTAGTCCCATGCATTGTCCTTCACTGCAAATCCCTTATCTGCTGGCAGGTCCATGGTGCTCATCCTCAAAGCCATGTGATTGCTAGCTACAGAGCCGCAGGCCTGCAGAGCCACAAGGAGCTGTGCAGTAAGGCCACTCCAGGACACCCACTGGGCATGTGTTGGCCACAATCGCTACACTCTGTAGGTTGATGTCTCTCTTTCAGTTGGGGCGGTAAAGAGGGTAACCACCAAAAATACACCAAAAGAAGTTTCAAGAGGTGAAATGACCTAGTGATGTAATGAAAAACAAGCTTTGGAAAGTTCATGCAAGGATTTAGGTAACACAGAAGTACTTTGGCTTCTAGGAAAAAGTGATCTTGCAAAAATATTGTGAGGGATAAAACAAGGACCAAAATGAGCTCATAGGTCAGATTATCTGCACTATTAAAAAGAATTGCATCTAGGCATTTTTAAAGAGCTGAGAAAGGAAAGTGACTGATTAGGATGTAGCTCTTCTGGCATGGGAACAACCATGAGCTACAGGAAACCAAATATAGCTAAACCAGCTAAAAACAAGCAGTAACATTTGTTCATTATATTGTATAGGTAACAAGCATATTGACACTTCTCCCTCATCCTCATAATCTGCATACAGGCAAACAGAAAAGCAGTCCCACAAGACTGTCTCCGTAATTCAGGTTTGTAATCCTTGAGTCCACGTTAAAAAAATGAGTTTTTTGATCTTGACAGATTGCAAAAACTGATGATCTTTCATAGAATCATAAAGACTTGAAAAAAATCTTGTAAGATATCATATCCAACCATTAACCCAACACTGCCCTGTTAACACTAAGCCATGTCTGTGAAAGGGAAAGGAATAAAAGTAAACAAGGAAGTGGAGATATGGGGCCCTGAGAGAGAAGGAAGCATTTCTATAAATAACCGTGTCATTTGGTGAAAAGATGCCAGCTGCAGGAGGCAGCTCCTTACTGGAATTAGCTACAGAACAAGCAAGAGAATAACACAGCCTACATATACAGCGTGCCAAACATGTGAGTGGCTGCCTGAGGCTACTCCTTAAAAGAGCATTTAAACAGCTTCTGGTGTTGCCAGAAGGGAATATTCCTGGGATAGCAGACTGGTGATACCCACACTCCAATTCCCAAGCCTGTCCTTGGGCTATAATCCCCATGCTTCACCAGCTCTTCTATTTACACCAGCATGTTGTACTTAGATCTTAAAGATCCTAGTAACTTATATGAATATGGTCTTATCCTCTACTTTTATTTTTACAGTCCTCTGAGGACTTTTCACTGCCTGTACCTGCACAGAAAGTTGTGCAGAATAACAGAAGTTGTCAAGTTTCTTCTGCTGCTGATCTGTGTTTGCTCCTGCTTGAAAAAGAAGCTCACAAGATAACTTACTCCTTCCAACTTAACCCTATATAGCAAACTTCATTAAGGGGGACAGTCCTTTATGAAAATACCTAGTAGAAATCTTTTTGGCTCAGAGGATGCTTGACAAGAACAACTGATTAGAAAATACACCCAAATGATTTTAGATAGAAAAAAAATTCAATTTTCCAATTCTTTGCTGGATTTGAAATACATGTTATAACTGTGATCAACATTACCATGATTCAAAAGCTGGAAAAAATTTACTGTCCTTTTCTCATTAGCATAAATTTGTCATTGATATTTCAGATAGATCTAATCATATTAACGTACTCATAGGTAATTGTGTTCCAAAAAAGTTATTACACAGTACATTAGCCAACAAACAGTATTTTAATGCCTACAACTGCATAATTAATTCAGCCTACACATGAAATCTGAGAAGTTCATCCAAAAGAGGAAGTAGATATTTCTTATCACCTTTGATTTGCTTACATTCCTGTGGCTTACTGCGTATCAGCAATAAATTCCTGTTAAGTATTTCCTTAATTCAGATCAGTGTGTCATCATCCAAAAATCTGGCAGGAGTTAGCCTGCAAAAGAGCAAATGTCTACAGCAAACAGAGCATATCCAGTCTGTGATTGATCACTCTCTCAACTTGCATGCTTAATATGCCTCATTAAAAGTGAAAATGCTGGCTCATTCCCTCAATACCCCGTAGAGAGGATTGATGATAAACCACATAGCTTGAAGTGTGTTCATCATGAGTGTTCTCAGCCAAGCTCAGATCTCCAAGCTCCCTGAAGGTCTATGAAAAATAGAAGTATTACAGTATCTCCTGTACTGCAACTTAAGTTACTCTACGTGTGATCCTTTGGCAAATTTCACATTTCTATTTAAAAATCCTAGCAGTGTAAAATGCATGTGGGTAACCATCAGTTGGACCACTGCAAAGCCTTCCACCTACCTTCTGCAGAAGGCAGCCAACTGGAAAGGGTAGTTTCCAACAGCAAAGTATAGGCTAGATGAAGCTGCACTTCAAGCCTCATCCTCTTCTTGCAGATATTCCAAATATCCAGAGTTGGTATACCATATCCTTTTTCTCCTCCAGAGGTTCCTTATCTTGCTTACTTCATGGGATAACATTAAGAAAAAAAAAAACCTGTAGAAACGTCTCTAATTTTTTTTTTTAATTTAATGTCATTAACTTTGCAATTTGAATAGTTGCTAACTGGCTGAGAACATGATTGGTTAACATGGCAAAAAAACAGTGACTTAGACCTTCCCAACTGAACTGTGCCCCCCATAGGAGCAGTGATTTTTGTTTAGTTCTACAACAGGTGAGTTAAGATCATTCAGATGAGTGCAGCCTAAGCAGAGCAGTCCCTCGGGGAGCCCAGATCGATCCCAGCCTGTAAAGGCCAGAGTTTGCTTGATATTATCTATGCAAATTCCAACATGTTTTCTCATCTGAAATAACACATAACTTGCAAAGAAGAGGAAGTCACACTTCCTCATGCACCCACATGAAAGATGATTGACAGTAAAGTCATTTGCTGCATTGTGGTACTTCCTTCCTGTGTTACTCAGCAGTGCTCTGGAGTTCAGTCAGGGGTTCCCAGCACTGGTGCTTGGTCTTATCATAACAGCCTTACTGGAAACTGTTGTTCCTGTTGTTATTCTTCATAGGATTCATTATTATTATTGCACCAGCTTTCAGAAGTTCTTCTCAAGTGGAAATTCCCAACTTTGAACGAATTTACACAGATCACAATCTATATTATATATGCCTCGTTTCCTTATAGGAAACCAGGAACAGGTTGTGCTTTTAGAATTACCTGATTTACTTTCCCTAAGTTACCTTCCTCTGAAAATGAAAAAAGGCCGTGTTGTAACTGGAAAAGATAACCAGTTTTATGGGTTGTGTATCAGATTATAACCTTGGTTATTTGTCATTTCTGTACTGATGTAGCATGCAGCTGTCAGAGCCAAGGAAGTAACAAGGAAGTTCTGCCTGGACACAGAAATCAGCTGTTCCCTGCAGTGGCATAGCCACCATGGCACAGGCACTGATTCTATGAATGTTCCCTCTGAATTCTCTGGCATAATTCTATTGCTCATATTAGCTGCTTGAAAGAGCACCTGGAATTCATCCTAAAGCATACTCTTATGCAATGGCTTAAAGCTAAGAATAAAATCCTGAAATGAGAATTTACATTGAAATGGTATTCATTTGTGGTGAAGCTCCAATTAAAAAATCAGTCCTTGAATTCAGCCTGAAAACAAGACAGTTTAAGGACTGGGACAATTTTCAGGGAGGTAGGTCTAGAAAAAAAAAATATGAAGGAAATAATGAAAGAGATAAGAAAGGATGACTAATTTCAGCTTTTAGATTCCTGCCTGATAGTGAAGTGATTCTGAAAGACAACTTTGAATAAATTAAGATTCACCTGAAAGAGAAACTCTGATACTTAGCCCCCTTTCCTAGCCAATGGCAGATCATGTCTTTCCACATAAACAGCTGGAGGAAGCAAATGACTAAAGTAAAACAGACAACAAATTACTAAAGTAAAATAGATAACTGATAGAAAGAAAATACAGTAACTATTTCTGAAGCCAGTTTCTCAGCACTAGGAATGTGTAGGGCAAAATAAATATTTTCATATCTGTGGCAAAATAAAGAGAGCATGTCACCACAATGCAAAAAAACAATATTATGTCTATGGGTTTTTTTATAAATGAAAACTAAGAGAAAAGAAGGGCTAGAGAGAATGCAGAGCTGGAAGTCAATTTTTGGTCTGCGTGGCTGGATCCAAGGAGACTATGAGCAGATGGAGATAATTCTTTGTGAAAAAATAGGAGAAGTAAGAATACAATAAGTAATGGAGTCAGGAGTCACAATCAAGCAATTCTCTCTCCATAGAAAATACCCTTTATGTAGTAGATCACACATGTGCATGTGTGGTCCCTGAAGACTCGACTCTGCAATTCATACCTCAGTAGTTACCTCATAAGAAAGAATAATTTGACAACTTATATATCCTTTGTATTTTGTTTCAAAAGGTACCAGATGAGTCATAGGTTGCACACTCCTTTTATGCACATTCCTCTCTTTTATATGTCATTTTACCATTCTTCTCCTTTTGTTCTCATATCTAAGTGGAATTGAGATTTTTATAGGGGGAAAAAAAAAAGCATTTGCAAACTTGAATTCACTTCCCCTTATTGTCTTTGCGAAGTGGTAGGACCTCATGAAAGATCTGATGTCACTACATTAATTAACAGTCAGAAATTAAGAGAGATCTGTGAGATAAAAATGGCAGTATTTTCTATTTTGAATATGGTTATATGTTCAGCTTGCAAGAATGTTTTAGGAACCCTGGAGCTGAAACAGAAGCATCATGAAAAGGAAACTGCTGAGGGTGGGTATAGGTGGGGAGGAAGTGGATGTTATGCCACCAAGCCCTGCAGCCATCATTGCAAAGCCACCACTGATTTTCATGAGATAAATAATTCTCAGTAACAAATATCATGAAGCAACACAAGATAACAGATCGATCAGTATTTGGGTTTCAGTTGATTTTCTGAACACAGATTTCTTTTCCTGTGAAACAGCAGGAAAGTCACACCCAGAGTAATCCCTCCACCTCAGGACAAACAGCTCTCCTCTGGAATGAGCAGCCGCCAAAAGACAGCCTCACCTGAGCCTGCTTCCTATACCTCATGCATTAATCCACATTGTACCTGCGTGCATTTGCTGTATGAAATGCATGTTAGAACAGGAAGGTAGAGCATTTCATGTACCTGTTTTATATTCTCTTTTCCAAATAAATGCTTTGGAGATGTTTTCCTGGCACACAGTTGGTTCTCTTAGTCTACAAGCTGGCTCAGACACCAGGTTTTGAAGTCTACTTTCAGCACACTCAGCCATAATGTTGCACTCCCCACCTGCCCCAGAGTCACTGCCACCAGAGCTGCAGTGCTGCCTTTGCAGGTACTATAGCACAGCCTTTTGCTCAAGGGCCAGTTTTTGTGCTCTGACCAAAGAATCCCGCTCCTTCCCATGAGTTACTGAGATGTCAGCCAAAGGCAGCTCAGAGACACATCAGTGTCAGGGTGTTGGTTATCACAACTTTGTATTGAAGTTCAGTCTCACCAGTCCTCAGAGGAAGTTTCCAGCCTTGTTTGTTCTCACTGTACCTCAAGACACTTCTTTGGTATTATTAGTGCACAGGTGGATGGAAGTCCCTCTTCCCCCTGCTTTTTTCTCTCAGATCCAAAAGCTGATTTGTGCAATTCCCAAATTATGGAGACCAGGCAATACAAAAAAGCCAGCACCAGAGCTCAGACACACATGGTGTTAAGCAGTCACCTGGCTTTACCTCCTACTGAACAAAATAATTTCCAAACCATCATACTGTAGCCTTCAGCACTCCACTGCACCAAGACAGGGAAGGCCTCCATTTCTTCCCCTTGATGTCTTTAAGAGAAAAGAGAAGCTGAGTTGCTGTTGAGGGTCCTGCTGAGCTTTGAAAAATGGCATCCAGAAAGTTTTCCAGATGGTCAGTCTTGAAAATCAAAAAGATACATCAAGGATGCCAAGACATTAACAAATTAATGGAAAACTAAACTGGCCAATAACTAAGTGTCCTGGCTACTGCATTGAGAATTTTGCAATGCAGTTTCAGAGGAACCATGCAATCATGGAAGTACATTTCAACACAGGTTGAAATTCCCCCATCAGACTCATAAGTTCAACAAGACCTTGACCCTAGGCCCAACAGGTAGTCTATTCTTTCCCTACCATTCATTACAGTTTAAAAGCTGCATTCCATTTTTCACAATTAATCAAATAAATGCTAAACTTAAACAACTGTTAAGAAACTCATGATAAAAATTACAGCTGAGAAGGTAAAGGAGAATGACTAATCCAAAGCAAACACTACTTTGCATAAATTAAGAGACATCATTCCCTTCAGAGCGCTTCCCTTTGGAGAACTCCATGGCTAATTGTAAGTCAGTGCAATGCCTTTCCAGAGTTTTCACTTTTGGCCCCAACTGTGCTATTAACACTGAAGACAATGATGGCTCAAGTGAGAAAAAAATGAGGGTGAGATGGAGGGCATGGAAAAAGTATCCACCAATTAAAGAAGAAATATTGACGTAAATTTTTACTGCTGTAGAGGAAGTACATGTTTGTTTCTCAACTGTTCAACATGCTCATAAATTATCCAGCTACTAATATATTTGCCAATGCACCTAAGGTATTCAAGCTGAATATTACAAATGATAAATGTATTTTGCAACCATGAGCCTCTGACAATAAAATAGTAGGTGATACACAATGCAGATAAATAAAATGATATGTGTGGGAAAACACAATCCTAACTTAACAGCTACAGAAAACATCAGTGACACCACCAGCATCACCACTCCTACCATGAACCTGAACTGCATGCAGAACATCCTGGCTCACAGTGCCTTGGCAAACTCAGGAAATAAATGCTACCAAAATGAGTAGGTTATGAAACATTTCTAAGGCTACCTATCTTGCAGAAAAGTATTATAGTCAATATATGACACAGACGGGTACAGCATGCTCTAGACAGAAGTGATTTGGACTAGAGGTTGAGAGCTCTTTTCTCTTAAAACCTGACTTACATAAAAACTTGCATGGCTGCCACCTTATACAGAAGTCTACTTACTGTACAAACATCCTGGTAAAGAGTGAAATCCTTTGGGTCTTCCCTGCAGATTGTCAATAGAGACAATATTTATCAGGTCACTAATTATCAAGGTCATTAATTATCTATTAGGGTCATTAATTGTCTTGTAGCAATGAATAAATGAGACTGCACACATAGAGGTTAAATTAGGGATTTCCTCCTGAGCCTCCAGAGCTGTGACAAACAGCTCAGTCACTTAGTCCAGCTGAATTTAGGAATATTATAAAGGTCAGTCAGAGTGTCCAAGTACCCATTGAAATCCTCCACTCTCCGCTTGTGGGTTTTCAAAACTTTTTCAAGGGTCTGCTCCTTTTGCCACTTCAACAGCCCATGCTGAACCACTTTAGAGTCCAGAATGACAAGACAGCCATGCCCACACCCTCTTTTATTATGCCCTTTTCAAAACAGCACCAGCCATTGCCATTCAGCTGATTAGGATTCTCACAACTTTTGCTTTTTTGTTCTAATCAGCCAGGCAGCTGGTGAAGCCGAGTTAATTTGTTCCCACAAATATTTATGGAAGTGTTACCAAAACCTGTCTACTACAAGGAAGTGTCAGCAGTTGTCTTTTTTCTTGATTTTGCTTAGTTAAAGGAGTATTAATGAAGCATCTCGTTTCCACTCTACAAGAAGCAGGGTCTGCACAGAGCATAAAGCTGCTTTTTTGTTGTTGTTTTGGGGTTGGTTGGTTGGTTTGTTTGTTTTGTTATATAGCACTAAATTCTAATTTAGCCATAAGCATTAAGACTGATTTCAGATTTTTAACAGTTCCATGCTGTCAACATTTCAGTTAGTAGTAATGATTAATAGCAGACATGTAGTTGTCAGCATTATTAGGTAGGGAAGAGAGAACATCACTATGCCACTGTATAAATTCATGAAACATTGATATTTTGAATAATGTATACAGTTCAAGTGATTTTCATAGAAAGAAAGATTAGATATACCTGAGTTCTTCAAACTGACAAAAAGATCAAGAAGAGATAAAAGAAGATGATAAAGCGTAGGGAATATGAGAAAATAAGTACAGAGAAACTGATCATTGTCTCTTTTGACACAGGAGATAGAGGACAGATAGAGCTAAATGGCATGGTGGCTGGTGACAGGTTTACTTCACACCTCACCTGCTTAAAACTGTGGAGTCCCTTGCTACAAGGAATAGAAAATTTGAGAAGTTTACATGAGCTCAAAAAAAGACTTTTTTTAAGAAAAATCCCTCCAGACGTACCAAACACATAAAAATAATCCATTCATCTTGTTAGTAAGAAATGCAGATGTACCTGTTGTAGACAAAGTACAAACTAGATGAATATTTGATTTGACCCAGTACAAACTCTTATATATCCTTACCGAAAATAGGGAAACCTGAGGTTACTGGATAGAAATGTGGAAAAGATGATGAATGGTTCAAAGCTCTGCTCCTGGCTAACTCATTGAGACTAGTTTTGGAATGCTCTACAACAGGTAAGGAAGGATGGGATTTACAGAGGAAAAGATTTAACTTTTCCTACCTGTCTGTGATTCCCTAAATTTCCTAGACAGTACTTTTTGCTTCTTCCAGCTCCTCCTCCCCAGTTTTCCAAGATGTCAGCCTGCTGGGCTCCAAGAACAGGAGAGAAAATGCATTGTTGTATGGCAAAGGGAAATGTTTGCCTCTAGCTCCAGACTCATAATTCTCCCCCAGGATGGTCTTGATTTGGAAATGGCATAAAGGGAAGCAGCTTGTGACGCAACATGGTTGAAGGAGAAGCATCTTTGTCACAGGACACAGTCCAGGCAACTTTGAAAGAGTAGCTACCTCTATAAAATATAAGGACAGCATCCTGCTCTTTTATCCACAGGGACATAAGTCTTTAGGGGAACTAGCAAGGATGACAACAAAAGCAAGGATGCTTATAATGTTCTGACCCATAGTCCATCAAAATTTGCCTAATGAGGGCTTTGATTTCTCATATATATGATTTGTACTCTCTGAACTAAACCTATAATCACGCACATTTCAAAAGCTGTTTCATGATCTCATAGTTTAAAAACTTGCTTTCCACTTACCTAGAAATGAATCACTGGACTTCAGAGAAGAATTAAGAGCTTTTGTGCTTCTGGGAAATGAAACTCAATATTTTTTCACACTTTGCCAAGAAAAAAATAGCACCAAAAAAATGGAATCCATATTTGACTGGGAGTTATTACTAATTACTACTGATAACTTACAGATCAGAGGCATACTTTCCTCAGGCGGGACAAAGTCTGTTTTCTTCACGACAATGCTAAGTGAGCAGTGAATATCGTTGTTTCTGGTAGGCATAGAGATTGTTGCTTTCAAGCAGTGGTTCACAGGGCAGATGATATGCAAGAAAATATTTCTTGCAATGATCATTCTTTGTCTTCATTTTTCTCACATTTCACAGACATGAACAGCATAAAAATTCACAACTGTCAGATTAGACTTGGGGAATTGTGGTTGTGAACTATATTACAATGAACATTCCTTAAGTGACACTCCCACTTTGCTGGAGGTATTAAGAATTCCATAAATTTGCCTATTACATGTAAAATCAGTTACTTTACAGACCTTAAGGTGTAGATAAGAGCATGTTGCTACCCTGTAGGCTGAGTTGTACACAAATTATTTCCAGGAACGACTTTATGCAATGATGTTTCATTTCTGTGAACTGGAATGAAAATATTGGAGTATTTTATGAAGAAAGAGAACAAAACCTGGTAAGAATCTAGATCAAATTATCTCATAGTGTTTGAGCCTTATAAAATACAAGAAACATAGTTGGTGGCTTACATTCTTCAAACAGAGTCACTGTTTTTCTCTTGTATTGATGACAGAGCATTGCTAAGCGGGAGTATAGTAGAGCACGCACTTAGGAATCACAGAATCCTCTTTCATCTGAGAGAGTGGTACACCTACAGCAACTTTTATACAGCTATTTCCCATGATACCCAATGTCTAGTGACCAAGAAGATGACAGGCAATAAACAGCCCTCACAAGTACATTTACATTATCTTTACGATCTTTTCTGTTTGTGCGGTGTCGTGGGAACGGGCAGGGATGGGGTCAGTCCCCGGCATGGCTGCATTCCCCGCCCACGGCGTTGGCGCGGGCCTGGCCCCTCTTGGGCCAGCGGGAGTGGCGGCCACGGCCCGGTTTTACCTGCAGCGGGGTGCAGTGGCCCCCTCCCCTACCATGTTCACACCGGGGGCATGGCCATCCTTGGTCAGGGTTCGGTACTCCACGGCCCTGTGTTGCTGCATGGCGGCGGCAGCGCGGGCGGTGGCGGTGAGAGCGGCAGCGGCTTTTGCCGGTGTGCAGGCGGTCCTCGCTGGGCTGCCGGGGGGGGCCGAGCCCAGGGGTTCTGGGCTGCG
>VYZS01036531.1:1549-29059 GCA_013400695.1 Neodrepanis coruscans
TCAGGATGGCAACGGACATGTGTGTGGTTGCTCAGAATTAGCAGCTTGTCCCACCTTTACAAAGTCATCCAACAGCCCCATGTATTTCCCAGGACCATGAAATGTTACAGAGGTTTTGTTGGAACACCACAGTGGAACTGTGCTGATTTTGAAGGCCCTGTCTTTGTCACCAGGTGTTCAGCCACAGCCCTTGAGGGATTCATTCTGGTGTGGAAACCCTGACCATTATTAGCAATTGCAAGGTCTTATATNGAGCTACTGCTGGCTCCAAACAAGGTCAAACTTTCAAATTAAACATCTCTTCAATAAAAATTCAGGGGGGAAAAAAAGCCTTTTGAGAACCTAAAAAACTCAGAATAAAAGAAAAAGCCTTTTAAGCCATTAAGCGTAAAAAGTGACAACGTCCACATCTCTGGTATTCCAGGTAAAGTGTAGAACTGAATGAGATGTGAACCATTCCTGTTTTCTACAGTGAAATTGCTGAATCTGGGATGAAAAACAGACATAGTTCTTGTGATAGTTACATTAAGTATGATAAGGAGAATTGTTTTGTTCTTTACCAGCACATATTGTCACTGCAGGAATGAAAACACCTACAGTAACTTTTGTGCCACCTTAATTTATTCCTGTCATTTGACTTCCCAGAGTCAAACGACCACTTCAGGTCAGCAGTGTTACTTTCTGCCAACATTACCAAAGAGAAGTGTCCAGGATATTAAATATGCTTGCATTTACAAAGAAGAGGAAGGGAAAAAGTGATACAAGCATTTCCTGTACTGTAGAAACACTTCAATGTTGTATCAGTTGAATTGTCACCAGGTCTACAAAAAGTTTGTGTATTTATTCCTGTATCGATTTCTCTTAATGAAGTCCCAACATCAGAGAGAAAAGTGATCAGAGAATGAAAACAGAAGTGTATCTGATTTTCTGGTAGAATAAGCATAGATGCAGCTTCAAAATGCCAAAGTCAGAGAGCAAGTACTGTGGGATATATTTCAGCCATTCCAGAGAAGCCTTCTGCAAAGTAGAAGTGCAGCCTGCATGGTTAAGATTATTGGTAAAACTATGGAGTTTTATGTACACTTAAAGCCAGATAAAGAGAGTTTTGCTGAATAAGTCTAAGGATTTAACAATTGTCTTGTGTGATTTAAAAAGTGCGGTCAAAAAAACATCCCAGAGGAAATACCTCTAAGACCGAATGAGGAATTGTTTTCCATTTCCCTGGACTCACTTTTAAGGTTATTGATGGAGGTTTTCTTCTGGATCCCTCTTTGTCACCCATCTTCAGTGTTACTTCTTCAGCTGACCTGGTGCTAGAGCCCCGTGTGTGAAGGCTTCCCATGTGCTTTGGGCAAAACCACACGGACTATTTCAATCCCAGCCTGCATTAAACGGCAGCCCCCAGGTAAATTACAACTACATCTTCTAAAGGATCCAGGTGTGTCACATTTCCTGCATTTTTTGAGAGCTCTCATACTACCTATGAGCGCAGCCCAAGTGAGCTGCCACATTTCTTTGCCTGTGAAAGCAGCAAATTTTCCAAGGTATCCTCACAGCTCAGCCTTCCCTGATGAGCTAACCTTGGTAACATTTATTATGGGCCTCAGGAGAAATTAATTCCCGTAAGTAGATTGAGAATTTAACTTAGCATAGCTAATTTGTCCCATGTAATTTGGCAAAGCTCATACTGCCTTCTCTGTCAGCAGGCTGGTGGAGGCAGGACCTCCAGCAAAGGCATGGTGAAAGGAGGAGGGTCACCTCTTCCATTTGCACATCTGGATCAGGAAGAGGATGATTTACTACCCCCACTCCAAACTCCTATTGAAATGAACAATCCCTTTCTTCACAAAGGACTAGTGATTCTGCTGCATATTTAACTGGAATGGCAACATGGGCAGTTGCATAGCTGAAGATGTAAGACTTATAACATGATTGAGCTAATTGCTTCCAGAGGGAGAGAAACAGAAAAGACCTATAAAAAGGTATTCAATATTTGAAAATAAGATTTTTTTTTTTTTACCCCAACTAATACTGTTTGCAGAGCTTTAAATGTCAGGTGGAACATAAATCATTAACTATTCTTTTCTGTAAGCATGTGAATTTTTCTGTCTTTTATTAAATCTTTTCTCCACTATTGGTTCATGCTATTAGCTCCAATAGTAAAATACAGCACATACAGGTGGGCAAAATGAGGGTTTATTCTGAATAACTAGTTGAAGCTAGTAACTAATTGCTGATGTTATATTCACCCTTCCAATTTTTTTTCCTGACACACTGAGTCAGTGCAAAGTTGCAGTAACTCCTCTTTTGTAGTAGCAGAGCCAGTAGCTGGTTAAAGTCAAAGGAAAGATTCCCATTAACTTCAGTGGTCTGTGAATCAAGCTCTTGATATATATAGAAGGCCCCTGAAAACAAAGTTTTATTTTTTAATGTATTGTCTCATTTGTTGAATAGCATGGCTTGTTGCCCAGTGTTATGGCAGTTCACAATGACTATTCTTCCCACCCATTCTCCTTCTCCTCCTTCCATTAATCAGTGATGGGTTGAATTCAAATGTTTTGGAAGTTCTGTCTGGTTTTGATGTGATGGTACATAAAAATATCTACAGAGTAGCTATTAGGGTGCTTGGTGTGGCTGCATTTGTCCTGGGGAAACCTCCCCCTCCTCTCTGAGAGCAGCAGCACATTTTGTGGGAAGGTTGGCAGCTCTACAAGGTCTTCTTTGAGGCGGGCTCCACTCCCTCTGCCCCAGTGGTACATCCATCATTTTTGGTTTTCCTTTCCAAAATGCTTTTCACAAAAGTCACTTCCTTGTTTCACATTACTCCATGCTCTGTGAATTCAGACTGAAACACGCTGTGAACCAGATCCGTATCTGGTGTAAATCAGCATCATCCTGCAGCTCTCACTGCAGCCACAAAATTTTGTGTCCATGGAGGATCTGGCCCATGAACTTCCTGCACAGAGAGGCAGCTTTGGTGGAGTGAAAGAGGGTTCATGTGTTTTGGGAAGAGATGTTAGCAGGGACAGCAAATAGAAAATCTCACCTGAGCAATAAGGTGTTTAACTTCACATATATTAATATCTCTCTTCTGTTTAATGAGATAATTCTGGATTTTTTGCTTTCCTTGACGACCTTCATATTGCCCATTTCTGGATACCAGAAATTGTTGCAGAGCAAAATAAAAAAAAAAATTAAAAAAAAAAAAAAGACAAGGCTGATAAGAGCTGAATTAGTACCATAAAATAACCCTACATAAACATATCCTTTGCAGTCCCATTTCCTTCTATAACTCACCACCTCAAGCACCTTTTTAAAATGTCAAATGTTATTCAAGGATGCATTTGGTTAGGCTTGTCACTTGTTGGCCAAAAGTGACATAAGGGATTTCAATGTGCTGCTTTTAACATGGTGACACTGCCTTTAATTTAGCATAAGTGATTATATATGTTTGACTGTCAAATCACTGTATGCAGCTTTTGTGGTTGGGGGCTTGTTTTATCAAAGAATTCTGCTGAACCTCTTCCAAACCAGAACTCCCATGTGTATAATTATATTGTATTTTCATTATATAAACTTTATTTTTAAGACTGGAAACATATGAAATGATTATGGGAATGTGTGTTCTACACAACACCATCACTTACTTGTGGGAAGAGAAGTTTATAACACAAATCAAATGTCATTAATATACAGGTACGAGATGCATCCGTGTGAGTCATAAAACTGAGGATGGGATAGAGGGATCTGAAAATACAGGCAACTGAACTCCAGATTGAAAGAAAACCCTTATTTCGCATTAAACAGCACCTGTGGTTGACAGTACTTGTCTAGTCAATCAAGGTTCTCCCAAAAGATCTTTCAAATTGATGCTTCAAAAAATTTTATTACTTCATTAATATGTTTGATTGGTGGAAATACATCTCTACACGAGGCCTATTTTGTCCCAGGACAACTATTTTGGGTTTCTGCCCAAAAATTGTACCCTTGGGGTAACATCCTTAGTTTAATTTCATTGTCTTCTGTCAAAACCCAATGAGGACTTAATTCCAGTTTGAACAGTTGCCACAGAAACCAACACTTTAAGAGGTCAGCAATAAAATATTGTTTAAGGCAGGATCCAAAATTATGTCCAACAGCAAGATCTGATTGGGAGGGATCAACCAAGTTCTGAGTAAGTTGTCATCACCATCATGTCTATAATCCATATTAATTCATGTGGATTCACAGATTTGGGTTTTTTTTTACGAACAAGGCTGCTATGTATTGTCCTCCTGTCATAAATGAGGAACTGAGTCACCATATAGATTAGGCAATTTCCCAAGTACATTCTAAGCATGTCCATATAATTCAGCACTTGAATTCAACTCTCCTGCACCCTTATTCCACTGCTCTAAATAATAAACTGTCCTTTATTTCAAGTATCTTTGGTAGCTCTCTACCTAAACCAAGGTTTTGTTCTGTCTGCCTCAGTAACTTTTACTTGAGTAATGGTGATTCTTTAGAAAACAACTCTCAAAAGAAATGAAGACTCTAAAAGGTATGTCATGAAAGTAAAACCTTTATATTACATATATATATATATATATGCATGCACTTAGAAACATATGTACACACACACAGAACAAACTAAAGGACATCATCAGAGCAATCTATGAGTCATCTAAGACAAATGCCAACTCTTCCAAGGCAATCCTATGCAATAGCTCAATAAACAAGGTCTTCAGTTTCTGGCTGGGAATTTACACCCAGTCATTTACAAGCTAAAAAAATAGGTCAAAGAATAATGGTGATAACTTGCCTTATCACCAAGAACTGCGTGTGTGACCGTTGTGGTCTGTAAACTACTGACAATCACCATCATATGGGCTCTTATTCTTCAGTGGGAGTGACAGCACAGAAGTCATTGATGTTACAGTGCTGCAAACCTGAGTGGAAAATCAGGGACAGGATTTAAAAAAACCCACAACAACCCTGTTATAATTATGCATAACTTGTAAGTTAAGACATAACAAACTTCTGGGAGGACAACAAATGCAGAAAAATACCTGAGTCGAACACAGAGATGTGACCTGAAGACAGTTTTGCAGCTCAATGTAGCAAATTCCTGCACTCTCGAAGTCCCCAGCCTGAGTCACTTTGAGCTCAACAGCTCTTGGGCAGAGAGAGTTTGGAAGTTGGTGAATCACTGTCAAGCACTACATATGTTTTCATAATCCTCACTTCAAGGAATGTCCATTCAACATCTAAGCTAATGACCACTGGATAAGGGTGCAGATGGAATGTGCTTTCCACATGTGGAAGCACACTGTGATGAATCTGCTCTTTAAGTGTGTTTATGTTTGAGGGACTTTGCATGCAGGCTTTCTCCTCAATGGCATGTTAAACTGCTCTCCAAAGAGTCCAAGAGGCAAGGTAGTGGAGGGGAGGACAAGAATCCAAAAGCATGGAAGAAACTGCAAAATACATTTCTTTAGGGACACTGAAATTAAATTTTTAAGATTTGAAGAGCTTTTAAAAGAAGAATAACAAACTCTGATAGTTCATCCAAACTGACCACAAACGATTGAGTGTTGAGGGGATCCGGAGTTTTAAAACAAGAACACCGTGTTTTCCAGTACCACAATGAATATAATTTTCTAGTGCATCATGTGTTCAAATACTGAAACCTCACAAAGTATTTGCAGATGATTTTTGCCATTTTCAAAGCTCTACCAATTTTTGCACCAATTCCTTCCCTTCTTTCCATATCTCCATGTGCATGCTGACATATGCTGTCACCTTTCTCAGTTAAAATTTGTCTTTCACAGTCTCAGCAACCATTTCGGCACAAGGGAGGAGTTTTCCAGCATGCTGTGGCATGGCATTTAGGCTTGGCTCCCATTGTGTGCTTATTTCCACTGGAGACAATCAGTTCACATTAGGTGTTCTGCAGACCCAATGCTGCAGTTTCTTATCATTTCTAGAGAGATTTAGGGCTAGAAACTTAACAAATGGCTTGAAGACAACACCGAATTATCCTCTTTTTTACTCTGGAACTCATGTAAACAACTTCCTCACTCCCAAAATAGCCTGCAAACTACTTTTCCCCCTCCTCACACTTATGGATTCCTCCTCACTTCCTGATCTTGGCAGGGATATTTCAGAAATAGCCCTTACAATGGTGTTTCCACTCCGAGAGAGGAAACGCTGGGTGGGAGGAGTTACGAACGGAACAGAGGAAGCAAAGCTGTTTTCATACCACCTCAAGCTGCACTTTTAAAGCAAATAGGTGGAAATGCAGCTGGGTGAAGCTTTTGCTATTGATCCACCAGAGCCCCATCACAGCACAGGGCCAAGAGGGAACGCCGGAACGTGTGTGTGGCTCCTGGCATCACTCAGCACAGCTGATGCTGACAGGGAGCTCTAAACTGTTGAACAAACTGAATGAATCAAGGTCAGGGCAGAGCCAGCAGCGAGCATCCCTCCCTCCACGGCTTCCTGATCCATGAAAGGTGCTGCCCGGACAGCTTCGTGCCGTAAAGGCGGGAGCTGCTCCGTCACACGGGTTTGTCAGCAATCCCAGATTTGGCTTCTGAACTTTTTCCGCGCAAACCAACAGCTCTGTTTCTCTGGCTCTGGCCCGCTGGAGCGCTTGGCCAGGGCTATGGGAATGCGATGTCAAGGCAGCCTGTCCATGGGCTGGGATTGCTTTCATGCGTCTCCACCTGCTGGCTGGCATCTCACTAATTGCAGTCGCCCGCAGAGATGACAGAGGGGTTTTGGAAGCAACGAGCTTACGTGGGAAACGTAACTCGGTTTCACCAGAAGATCAGCCAACCAGCACGACAGGAGAGATTATTTTCTAACTCTCCTAAAGAGTTAGGTGATGGGTAGAAGGCCACCGAGATTTTTCACTTTGAGCTTTTGGAGCCTCGCTCGAGAAGATAAGCAGGAAGAAGGATTTTTGGAAGGTATTCCTCAAGTGTGGAACCCTCAGTGTTTTATTTCCCCACCAAAACCAGATGCTAAGAATGTTAACGTGCTTTCATTGACACAGTGAAAGAGGGAAATTGTTTATTAATATCTGGAAGCATGAGCATTCTGGGGCCCAGTTTCTGTGTGGTTAGGAAAGCAGTTACTTAGCAAATGCAGGCAGGCAGCTGTTTCAAATGGAAAGGAATAGAAATGATTAATGACTTCTATGCTTTAAAGAAATGAACCCACAGGATTTCTTTCTTCTACTGTGCTGTCCCACTTGGCCATTTCTGTCATGTGCCCTGGGACTTTCTTTGGAAGTTTTCAATGGTCTGTCATGAACTACTCTTTAGAAACTTACTGGACCAGATCTGGAGCCAGACAGATGCCAGCTGTGGATCTGATCCATTTGTACATACATTTAAAGACTCTGAGCACAGACTATCAACACTTGATATTCCATGAACTTTGTCCTGCAACAGCAATAGTATATCTTGTTTTCAGACACTGCAATGATGAGCACAGTATTAACTCCTTTTAGGGCAGGATCAGTGTCACCTTTTCCCTTTTGCAGCCACGTTTTATCCAGGCTGTGTTATACAATGTAGAAGGCAAGGGGCACTCTTGGGAACTGAACGAACTATTCCTTTGTTAGTCATGTCAGATATCAATATGGATTATTGGTATTTTACCATCTTCTGCGCTTCCAGCAATAGCTTGTTTCTGTCCTTTCCAAACCACTCACTCCGTCATCTGTTTCTCAGGTATGTTTTCAATGGAGTTCTTAGGTCTTCTATGCATAACATCAGAAGGTGGAAAAGGTTAAAAAGAGAATGAGGAGGAGAAAGAGGAATATGGAGAAAAGAAAAAGGAAGGCTATATGAAACACAGAAAGTATTTTCATTGAATTGTCTACAGTGAAGCACCCAGTCCAATTTTATCACATTATTTATCAGGAAGAATAAGTTCTCCTCCGACTTGGCTTCATGGAAGCATTTTGAATTTACTTCTATTCAAAAGGGCACATAATTTGATCCACTAAAAGGTTCTTTTGCCTTTTTTTTTTATTATTATGTGTTCATAACTGCTGAAGCATGAAATGTGAATGTTTGCTCTCCCAAAGTATTATCCCATTTCAAAAGCACTGCTCCGCATTACTGACTACTGAGAACAGGATAGTCAGTACAGAAGGTGGTAAAGGTGCCCATTGCATATCTGACAATTAAACACAGCTGAGCACATTTATTACATACCCATACAAGCAACATTCCTGGCAGGTCAGTATATTCAGTTTTTGTTAGCACTACAGAGCTGACTAAAGTAGCATCTATGTGAGCTCAAAACCATACATAGAGTAATTTAGAAGGTCTATAAGTTTAATATGTCCTGAATGTGTCTAACAACTTGGCTAAGCACAGACATGCAGCTAAAGAGGGTTCTCATAGATTAAGACACACCAGGACTGGAAGATGATATTTCCTTGTCTATGATTATATCACTCTCAGGTCATCCTTTCAACACAGGAAGTTATCTACTACCTGTTACCTACTACAATGTGCACTTGGACACAATTAGCCTGCTGTCTGAGGATATTTAAGAATTAGCCACATAAGGCTTTCTTACAGAGTTGTCAAAAATGCTCAGCTGATCATTTTAACTGAGACTGTTTAAAATACATGAATAAACTGATACAAAATAAAAACAAGCTTTGCACGTTTGAACTTCAGGCTTCCTTTACATCACTTATTTCCAGTGTAGTAATAAAGACCAGCTCAAATGAACAGTATTTCTCTTCCTTTATCTCCCTGTAGATCTCTATCAGGTACCCAAGTGAATTAGTGTTGATGCCATTCAGAGCTCACAGAGTAAAGATGAGCTTTACATATGTTGGTACATATTCAGCTCTATGTTCAGTGCACTTTACTGAAAGCAGAAGTTGGTCCAATAGCCTGAGTCTTCTTTCACAGGCTATTTTTGAAACTGATATGGCTCAGGCAGGAAGTGTGTGTGTATCTGTGCTGCTGATCACCACATGAAGGCCAGATCTGTTTTCTGAAGTCGATTCTTACTCCTGGTATTGCTTTCTCTTTTTTTGGAGCGGTGGAGTTTTAACTGCAAAATACTTCCTAAAAACTTATCCCTGGTGATCCTATAGGGTTTAGTAACAAGTACTGAGGTCTTATTCCATATTCCTTATTCCATCTAGCTGATGTGCACATGGACAAATTCCTCTCTTATATTCCTCATCTCTTTTAACTTTCAGGCTACTAGTGTATCACATAAGTATTTAGCATGTGCTCTCATTTGACATTGTCTCAGTTAATACAGTATTTTACTATCATACTATAAATCCTTTTAAAATAGTGCTCAGTTAAAGAGCACATAGTCCATAGTACAGTATTTCTCCCATCCACAAAAAAGCTTATTCAAAAAAAGGCTGTGAATTTTATGTTTTTCCTCAAAGCATGTTGATGCTGAGCAGAATGTCAGGCAGATGAATGGTCATCTGCAAACAGATCATACATCAGTTGACATTCTCAGGCCTTACAGTTGCACTACCAGTGAAGAAATAGTGATTTTGAACACTTCACTGTGAAGACCCTAATTACTGCTTCTGTTTTAGTAAGAGAATTATTGCCTGCAAATACTCTGCCAGTCTCTAGGTATAAAATAAAAGTTGGAGGAAAACTGACTGTCTGAGAGGCAACTCAGGAGTGTCTGGTGAGCTGTGCATTAGCCTGATAGTGACTGCATCTTATTGAATGAAAGACTAGGAAAACAAAGGAAGAAAATCAGCATGATATAACAATCTGTGTAGGAAAACACAGTATAAAGCCATCCAATAGTTTGTGTGTTGCTTTTGGTATTAATGTAAAGGATTTCTGACAAGAGAGGCAGCTGTGTCCATCCCTGCAAAGTGACTGACAGCCTCTGGTGAGTGGGTGGATGGGAGGTGATTGCTTGCAGGGAAACTCTGCATGGGGTTCAAATGGTCCCTGTCTCACTTGGACAAAGTGCCTTTTCCCAGGTTAGTGACACTGTTTCTGGCACAGACCTTTATCCCTCTTCTTTCTGTCCTGCAAGATGAGGCTTGTAAGCACAAGGGGAGAAGTAAGCTTTGGTACAAATACTGCAGTAACTTACATCCCTGGCTGGAACAAGGAGGAACTGTGGAAGGAATTGCAGCTCTCTGAGTCATACTTCCTCCTTGGAGTTTCTCTTGGAGTGGTGCAGCCCTGCACCATGCCTTAGGCTGACACTAGAGTTAAGCTGGTCCATCCTCTTACCCACAAAGCGATACAGAGAGAAAGGCAAAAGGAAAGATAGTAAAGGCAGCGGATTATCGTACCCTCAAATCTCCCAATAGCAGCTCTAAATATAGCCAAACAAGTAAAAATCTGTTTCTGGAAACAGTACAACTATTTAGCTCCCAACCCTTCAAACAACATACATGAAAAAAACCCCAACCTAAAAACAAAAACCAAAACCAAAACCCAAGAAACCCCAACCAGTTCTCTCCCAACCGAGATCCTGTATGTGGAACCATGTTAAGCACATTCTGATCTCCAGCCAGCAAGCAAAAAATTCCCAAATGCCACACCTATCCAGGGTGTGACTAGAGACTATCAACTAGTTTATATTTGCACTTTGATATACAGCACATGCTTAACATCATATGGTGTATCCTTGGAAAAAAAATAGCAACAAGTTTCAACACAGAAATTGTGTTAGATTAGGAGGCCAGAATAAATAAGAGCCAATGAGTTGTAGAATGACTTGAGGTAGGGTATAAGATCTCATCTTAAGAAATAACATGAAGGCAGTACATTGCAGATGAAACACATCATGAAAAAACATTCCAAACTTCTCATTTGAGAAAAGATTACAAATAAAATAGGCTCGGGCACGCCAAGTGTAAAATCTTTGATATGGAAATGCAGTAATGGTTAAATGAAATGGGCTGAAAATCTATTTATCAACAGTCTGTAATGCCTACTTGGATCGTCCCATGAGAAAAGCAAATAAGGAGCAGCAGGAGAATATACAGACACTGTTAAAAAGTTTACATACCTCCTGCTTTCATACCTCAAGATACAGCCCTTCACCTTAACTGGAGATTTTGAGAAGTTAAAAAGTTGCTACAAAAGCACACCTCAAAGGATTCAGGAAACACGCCTCGAGACCCACATTTTCGGGAGTCATCTCCTATGTTCAGCCTGAGGTACATTTAAAAGGACCTGGTCTCTAGACAGCAAAAAGGAGCCCTCTGGCATCAGGCCCCCTGTGAGAATCTTGGATTGATATCCCCAAACAGCAGCTCTGCTGCTCATTTCTGAAATCCCCAACCAGCGACTCTGAGGGGGCTCCACAAGGTTGGCATTCATGAAAATGCCGCTGTGGGAAAGACCACCACCAGACCCTGCTCCATGTGACACCACCCAACTTCAATGGGCTCCACTCATCCCAGAGAACACGGAATTTGGCCCGTTACTGTTACCTCCGAACCTTTTCCCTTTGTTTTCACACTGGCCCTCTATTACTTTATTGCCAATGGGCATGTAAGTCATTACTGCGCCCGACATGTGAATCACAAATGCAAGTGCCATGGAAATTAAACTCCTTGACCTGCTCGCATTTTTCTCTTTGATGTCAGTCTGAATAGGCATTTTTGACTGGAGCATAGTTTTAATTTTGAGTGCTGGCAAGACAACCACAACCTTTTCTGCAAGGAAGTTCGCCGAAGAATTCTTTGTTGTTCTTCCCAAATTGCTTTCCTAAAGAAAGAGTGTCTCAGCAAACAGCTCTATAGAAGGGCCTGATCCTATTTGCACCATGTTCAAATGCAGGATGCAGAAAACAGCTACTGTGTTCCTGTTCACACCAGCAAATGCACAGTCCTGACTGCATCAGTCTGAGCAAGTGGCATCATTTCCATTGATACGACACAGAGCTGAAAATGGAAAATATTTTTCACTCATTGCTGAGGACTTCTCTTTACAGTGGCAAACCCTGGATTTAGGGTTATTGTGGCCATGTGCAAGTCATGGGGCACCTGCGTGCTCCAGGTCTGAGTACCAAATATCCACAGGGATGTTGGGACAGGCAGAGGTGTTGGGATCTGAAGCCACCTTCAAGCAGGAGCTCAGGGAATGTGAGAGAGGAGCAGCAGAGTGAAAGCCCCTAATTCCAAGGTGTGAGAGCCAAAAAGATCCCCTGGGAGCCAGAGCTCTGGTCTCCTCCGTTCTTACCACTGTAAATCAGGAGGTGCTGCTCTTTCAGAGGCTTGGGGCTCCCACTGGCAAAAGGCTGGGCAGTTTTGCCAGGACCAATATCAGATTTCCATTTGGAACCATGTGGTGTTTTGCTGAAACACCGTAGTGGCGCCTGCTTCGAAACTACAGTTTCCCATCTCACTCTTGCTGACCTGTTTGAAATAATAAAAACAGAAAGTTCTCCAAGATGGATGACACTGGGGCCAGGGATCAAAACCTCACTTGTGTTTCAAAAGGCTTTTTCCATGGTTGGAAACCTGGTTCTTGCATCCATCAAACACAGAGGACTATTTTTTTTTTTTTTAACTTTCTCAGCCAGGAGACATCAAAAAGGAAGATGTCTAGGCCATCCATAATGCTGCTACTCTTTTTCTGCATTTCACAATTCAGATTCTTAAAGCTGCAGGATTTCGGGTAAATAAATATTCCAGAACTAGGAAATAAGCATTTATTCAAATTATATATCCATGCTATTTAAAGGAAAATTTAAGACATGTGGCTATCTGGGAAAAAAATTATCATTTGATGAACTGTTCTGTAATTTGCCAATTAGGCCTTTCCTAGAACTTTGAGTCTGGCAAAGAGGCAGAAAATAATTTTATGGCTGGGAAGATGGCACAGATGTTGACTTGTTGGAGTTCCAGATGGACTCAGTGATTCACATAAAGTCATACTTTATGGCTAAACTGCTGGAAAAAGAAAATTTCATTACCAAATCACTACAAGTATCTCCATAGTTAAGATTACAAGAAGAACAGACTGTTTTTTGTTGAACCAGTTTTTCAAACCTCCTCAAGCCCAGCTGATTGACTGCAAAATAAATCTATCAAAACCTCGAACACAAATTTGAGGTTGTTTGGTAAAGGCATAGGAATAGTACTTTTGAAACCTCATGATTTTCAGCTCTCTTCTGAGATTTGTTTTCTGCAGAAAATTGGGGAAAGAAATTTTGAGAACCAAATCATGCACCAGTTACATCACTGCAGTGCTTGTCTGGAGAAGAGGAAATTATAGACTAAGTTGAAGCCAGCATCATTTTATCATTGATTTTGGGAGAATCAAGGCTGACAGAGAGTAGAGAGAGAAAGGTCAAAGCAAGTATTTTTGGTTTAGGTCTATAACACTTAAAGATCCCACTACAGGGTCTCTCCTTAAAACAGAGTAGAGTCACCACACGCTGAATACTCTGTATTTTTTCTTTTTCCAGGAGATAGAAGTCATCAGCAAGCAGAGTAATTTCTGCTTCAATGAATTCCATAGGTGTAAATACATTCTGAAAAAGAAACTAATCAAGAAAAACTAATGGTGACAGAAGTAATTTAGCCAAAGTATTTGTTTGGTAAGTTTGGTTTTGAGACTTACTAAAGCTTGACTCCAGATTTGAGGAAGAATGTGCAGGAGCTCTTAAACCAAGTGAAAGCAGTCAACAGACATGTGGCTGCCCATGGATTTGTGCATTTGAGGCCTTGAATTTTTCTGGTGAAACATAATTCATTAAATACAGAGAAAAAAGGTGTTTCACCCTGGTGAGACGGACAGGACACAAGCTCATCAAAAGCATGAGAAACAAAACGTTCCTGTTTGTACCATGCTGTGTTTGAAAAAGAAGGAATATAATGGAAAGAAACAAGAGTCCAGAGCTGTCCTGTGCCGGAGAAGACTTCTGGTAAAAAAAAAAAAGAGCCTGTGCTAGAGAAAGGATGGGCAGACTAATGAAGTGGATACTGATGTTCTCCATTTGCTTCTCAGTCCTGCCAAATAATTCTTATACAGAACTGGGCAAGGCAATTCAATTTCTCTCTGCCTGTTTTTCTGACAAAGAGGCAATAAAGAATAATTTCTGCCCCCCAGTCCTTTGTTTCTTTTGTCTATATGAACAGCAAGCTCTTCAGGCTCAGGGTCGTGTCTCACTGGATGTATTAGCAGTGCTTAGTATAGATGTCTTTCAGTCTCAAATGTGGCCTCTAGGCACAGCAGTATTACAAAAATAATTAACTGAGAATGTGTGTTTATTTAGTTAATTGTAATAACTTCAATCAGGATATTGGATCTAATTTTAGCTTCGTGTAAGTCAGTTCATATTCATTGATTGGCCTGTTCTCTCCAAGTCTTGCTTGTGACAATATTGGTTCACAAGCAGGATGTCAACGTGCACATGGAGATTTCTATTGTTTAGGATTTGGTTTTTTTCCTGTGAAATGAGCAGGTGAGGATGCCTTAGTAGCTGAAATTTAACTGACTTAGGACATATGTGAAATATACCTGATGCTAATCAATTTGTGAAGATGTAGAAGGGTATAACACAACTAAACAACTCGAGGAAGAATTAATTACTAAGAAGTATGTTGAATGTCTGCTGAATCACCTTCAGAGAGTCACAATGTCACTGTCACAATGTCTGTCTTACTGGCACAAAAACATATTTTATTTTCCTGGAGAAAATCGTGTCAAAGTACAAAGCAACAATTCAGCACCCAATGAAGCCAAGCAGAATTATTTCTTTGATGAAGAGAAGCATAAGGGTTTTGAAGACCCTTTCTGTGGCTGCTGAGCACTTTCTTTCAAGTCCTGAACATTGTCAGACTCAGCTGTGTTTTTGTATCTTAAGATGTACTCAGCACCTCACAGTTTTCACCCCTGGCGTATATATCTTTTATATAAATCTTTTCTTTCCATTCATATATATCTTTTCTGTTTAGTTCAAAAGGATCACTGAAATATTTAACTAGAGAGTGGTTAATATTAGCACTGTTTTCCAGAATGCTGTCTGTTAAGCTGAAAGAATATAAAAGCTCATCTTTGAGAGCAAATTACCTCAGTGATTAACAGAAGACTTTTGACGTGGCTCCTCGTAGCATCCCAATTCGGTGTTGCATCAAACTTACCTTTTTTTTCATGAAAAAAATCAATAGATTTTCCTCTCCAACAGCATTCAGCAACCTACAAGTTACACAGATACATCAGAAGTCTTTAATGCAGGTTTTCAGAGTAAATGAAACCTTTTTTCGGTGTGGTTGCCTTTGTAATAACAGTCTTCTTATTTGTTGGATACTTATGTAACGTAAGATGAAAAGACATTTTATAGCCTTCTGGCAAGAGGACTTAAAATTAACAGCATACCTGTGGCTGCCCTAAGCCAGGGAGGGAGTCATTTTCAGGCCATGGGAAAGCTGCAGTTTTTGCATCCTTCACTTCTTCTGACTTACGAGTATTCAGTATTTCCATAGACTCGTTTTTCATGAAAGCATCATCGTCATGCACAAAAAGAGAAATTAAGTAATTGATTCTGATGAAAGAACAAGAGGCCAAGGTGGTAAACGATAACTGTCCCCCATTAGCATTTCCCCAAAGAATGTGGTGGTTTGACTTATTCTTTCATTTTATATTTTAATGCCTGGCTGGGCTCTCACATCGCACACAGTCAATTGGCTCTCTATGCCAAAAGCTATTAACTGTCTGATTACCTCTGGCAGCAAAACCAAACAGATGCACATCCAGAGGTAGGAATCTTCAGCATCCTGGTGGCTTTATGGGCCATATCCTGCCAACCATACACGGGCAGGCAGACTCCCACTGAATGTAAAAGATGTTTTACAAAGCAATCAATGGCCTTTCACACTGACTCCCTCTCAATATGCAAAAAGGAAAACCACAAAAAGATAATGATCTGGGTTTTGATCTCGCCCATAGTGGGCTGACAGTAGGGTAATCCCATTGACTTCAGCTGATTTATTCCGTCAGTCAAATGACTTTCACAGGCCTTGGGCTGGGCCTTTAGACAAATGTAAACTTGATCAGAACCAAGCCCAATCACATTCATGCCCATTCTTGCTTTGAATATTTGCCTTCCATAGCACGTTTTCACCTGGAACCCGAATGACCTCAGCGCGAAGTTTTATTATTTAACATTAAGTTGACAACTGTTTTCAAACAAGGCAATTACTCTCATTATTAAACGCAGAACGCTTTGAATCCTCAAAGCAGATACAGTTTGCTGCACATCCCCATTGATTACCAACAAATAGAGACGTCAGTCCCCAAAGTAACACAGCTCACCAGGACATGCTTGAGCTCGTCGGCTCGGGTATTGTTGGCCGCAGTGTGGAGCATAATGTGGCCAGCAAAACCACCCTCTAGGGAAATATTTGGGCTACTGGCCGGTCCAGAGGTTGGGCTGCTATCGATACCTGTGCTGGCTAGTTGGGAGGCAGGTCTGGCGAGCTGTCTACGTGAGCTGCCCTGACCGCAGGGCAGATAAAGGCAGGGTTCATCAAGGTGGCTTGAATCTGACCTTCGGCTACATCCCAGGGCTTTCAGAGAAGAACCCAAGGGCCACTGGAGGTGAGGGATGTGGCACAGCATGGACAGCACAGCTCACACCAAGGCTACGTCGTGCTCTCAGCTGTGATCCTGCCTGGAAAAATAACTCTGCTTTCCTTTCCCAAGAGCCCCGTGAGATCTGCAATGACCCCAGGTGGCCGAGGGCCTGGGCTCACAGCTCAAGGAAGAATGCAACCGAGTGGTGTATTGCATCTCCTGGGGATTAGGCAGACTCAGCCAACACTCCTGCTTCAGACATGCTAATACTCCCCTGCCTCTGCAGTATTTGGGTTGTTTGAACTTTTTTCTCTCAGCAGTAACAATTACCCACAACACTATAGATGGCAGCGCTATTAGATCAGAAAATGACTCACTACTGAACTAGCCTTGTCAAGCAAGATAAATACAATTTGGTTGTTAGCTAATCTATTTTTGTTTGTGTTCCCAATTCATCCAAGACACTGATTACACGGCAGTCTACCGCGCTAGCATTAAGTATATGCTGTTACAATGCTCTTTGCTTTGTAAAGTGAACATTTATGAATACAATGGCTGTATTTGTCTGTCAATATTACACCACTGCTGACGTACCGTGCATCAGCAATCTGGGTCATAAGCACAATAATATTTCCGAGTTTCCAGGAGTTAAATTATGGAAAGGCAATATTTAAATTTAACAGCATTTCAGTAACTTCGGGTGTCATGTGAGAAACCCTCTTCTGCTACGTCCCATCTTCATCTGCCAGTTGTTCCTCCCTCCATCTTTATGACTAAAGTTTTGTGGCTTGATAGTTCTTTGAACCAGCAGACAGGCTGACATTGTGGATGCTTTAAGAGGCCTTGTAGGATGCTTTTGCACCTCCATCCTGAACTTTATCAATGCAGGCAGCTCTCTGCACCTCCTCCTGAGAGAATTCAGGCTTTGCATTTGAGCTCTGTATTCTCATTGTACTCCCTCTCACATTGTTTTTAGTTTTGTTCAGCACTTTAGAATTTGGGAAGGCTATTTATGGAAATTTAAAATTTTCATGATAAAGAAAGTGGTTTGCAATTAGAAGGAGAGGAAGTCATTGATATTAATTAACAGAGAGAGAAACTTTGTAACTTGCATGATTGGCAAGCCTATTACCGATTGCCAAACTTTGCAAAACAGTAAATAGGCAAAGGTGCACGTTTAAAGGGAGGTGAAAAGCATCATAACACATGCTGTCTGTCTCTATATGAACTTAATATCAAATAAGTTTGCCTACCAGACAAGGCATTTATCAACTGTCACATTTTATGAAAGTCTTTACAAACCCAAGTAAAAGACCTCACTGCGATCACTTCATGATCAAGTCTTTTTCTGAGAAACAGAGAGAGAGAGAACTTATTATCTGTGCAGGCTGAGAAAAATTGTAGCTTTGCAAAGTTTCATCATACATATAATAGGACTTCAATAATCAAGACTTCTGCTGCTTTTCCTAAGCCTGACTACAAGATATGCATAAAGAGCTGAAACTAAAATATTAGCAATGGATTTACAGCACTCTGAAACCCAGAGAGCTGTGGATGTTTCTCAGGAGAGGCACGAACACACACTTGCTGTCCATCATTAAGTTTGCCCAGTACTATGGTCCTTTCGGTCTTCTGTTGTATTTTTACTGATTGTGGGAAATTCTTGCAGAGCCTCCTGGTTAATCATGACAGGTTAAACAAGCTGTTAAGTGATGTGGGAAACCATTGCAAGGACACTCAGCTGAGACTGCGAGGCTGCACTCTGTGTGTAACCTCTTTCCATCTGATAGTACTATCCTGTGGTGTGGGCTATGTGGGAGCCTGAGCTGATGCTTCACATCACATTTCTCATGTAGATGACTCTGTCTCCCAGATCTAACCCCGCAGGCTAGACAAGACTCAAGAGGATGGGATGAAAATGAGTGAAGTAACTTGTGTTCTCCCTCCTGAGTACATAACACTCCATTGTATTCCCTGTCAGGTACATTGTGAGACAATAGCTAAATTTCCTCATATATGGCAGAAGATATTATCATCATTATCATTACTATTATTACGTGATATCATTTAAACTAGTCCAAAATTGCATACCTGGGTGTAATTCCATCTCTCCCTTGATCAGCTGAGCCAGACAGATGAGATAACTATGCTACAAGTGAAGCCAGGGCCCCGAGCTGGTTGGGCTCCACCAGCTTGGAAGCAAAGGTGGCAGAGAGTATTTCTAAACCTTCTTCAGTCAGGAGGGCAGGAAAGTAGATCCAGCCTGAACTGAGACTCTGTCTTCCCTGGTAAGAAGATACCCTGGAGCACTAGAGGACTGTGTCTCACTGGTGTTTCCAGCCAGTTCCACTGGACTGAGGACTGCAAATGTCCAGTCCTCAGTCCAAGGGAGGTGGCTGGAAATGCTGTCCAGTCCTGAGTCTGGAAATCAGAAGACAGATTTCTATCTGAAACAGCCCCACAGTGGTCACTGCCAGAGTCAAAATGCTGAACTCAGCTCACAGTGGTGTAACAGACCTGTGGCCTGATCCTTACCTTCTTCCAACACCTGCTTGCAGAGTGACTTTTCCTGAGGGTGACCTGTGAAAGGATGGGTGCCTTAGGTGCTGCCTGTTAGGCCTGCAATGAAAACCAGTACCTGGCTTGGCAGGTCTCCTCCTTATCTTCAAGCTGATACCATCAAAAGTCTCAGCCCATTCTCCTTTGGGACTGATTCTTTTTAGGCAGTGAATGACTTGTAGAAGTGGATAAAGCTTGGATTTTTAGGTGGGTTTAGGCACTGACAGTGGCATCCAGAGCAGCCAGTCACTGCCCTGAGGGGGTTTGGTCCCTCTACATCACCCAGTGGCCATTCCTAACACATTCCAGCCACTAAATCCTCCTCAGGACAAAAGGAGCTGGGATTTCCTGCAGATCTGTGAGACAGCCCTCCCAAAATCAAAGCACTCTGGCCTTTCCCTTGGTTATTGATACTTCAAATAATACTTTATTGCTGTTACATTTATGCTGTAAGGGTAATAACCACCAGTCAAAAAATATTTGTATAGCACAGAGGGTAGGCCAGGACCATTTGCACTTGCAAATTCCAAATGTTGTTTCATTTCTCGGTGCAGAAACTGTGGACTCAGAGTCCTGCTGGGATTTTTGTCAAGGCTGACAAATGCTGAAGGAACTATGGGAATGGGGGGAGATCTTCAAGGAGCACAGTACTGCACTGCAGTTGTCAAAAGGGCTGATGAGTATCAAAAATCAGGCATGATTTACTAAAAGCATCAGCAATGTTAAAAAAAAACCAAAACAAAACAACAAAAACCCCGAAGGAATTAAAATGGATCATTGTCAGAAAAAATTCAAGACCTCAGTGAGCAAAGTCCTTCAGCCCAGGCATCAACACCCTTTATTCCTTCAGGGAAGTCATGCTGAGATTTGAAATGTTTTCTTCTTCCAGATACTACGTTTAGAACTATAATTCCCCCTTTTCATTCTGGCCATTGATCTTCCCAGGACATTTCTCACCAGAAATGGGGATTGGCTCCTGTGGCTTTGGGAAAGAAATATCCTGACCCATGTACTCTGTGCTGAAGAGCTGCCACACTNGGACTCAGAGTCCTGCTGGGATTTTTGTCAAGGCTGACAAATGCTGAAGGAACTATGGGAATGGGGGGAGATCTTCAAGGAGCACAGTACTGCACTGCAGTTGTCAAAAGGGCTGATGAGTATCAAAAATCAGGCATGATTTACTAAAAGCATCAGCAATGTTAAAAAAAAACCAAAACAAAACAACAAAAACCCCGAAGGAATTAAAATGGATCATTGTCAGAAAAAATTCAAGACCTCAGTGAGCAAAGTCCTTCAGCCCAGGCATCAACACCCTTTATTCCTTCAGGGAAGTCATGCTGAGATTTGAAATGTTTTCTTCTTCCAGATACTACGTTTAGAACTATAATTCCCCCTTTTCATTCTGGCCATTGATCTTCCCAGGACATTTCTCACCAGAAATGGGGATTGGCTCCTGTGGCTTTGGGAAAGAAATATCCTGACCCATGTACTCTGTGCTGAAGAGCTGCCACACTCTGCCCTGGAGCTCACTGCATGTCAGTGGTGCTGTGTTTGATTAGTTTGTGAAGGCCAGTGGGATCCTGTGTGAGGAAGTTTACGACAAACTGCTAGTATAGTATATACCAGCAAATATAAATATAAATGTAAATATAAATGTAAATATAAATGTAAATATAAATATAAATATAAATTAATAATACTACATAAGTAGTATTCTAGTATAACTATAGTAACATACTACATAAATATAGTACAAACATAAATATAGTATATACCAGCATATATAAATGTATATATAAACAGCCTGTGCTGTAGATCCATGGATAGAATCAGCAGTTTTCTGTGGAAGAAAATCCCAGGGATGTCTGTGTGGGTTCCTGAGAGCTCCAGGGAAAGCTGAGAATTGAACCTAATGTAGAGGCTGGTAACTCTGTGATATAAAAGACACCAACCTACACTTTGCTTTCCACTGAAAATGGTCCCAATCTGGAAGTATCAGCAAGGAAAAATATGAATTAAGTTCCTCTTTACAGGGTGGGAACTGTTACAGGAAGGGGAAATCAATGCAAGATCTTTTACAACAGTTGGACCTCATGATCTTAAAGGTCTTTTCCTACCTCAACAATCCTGTGATTCTATAAAATCACACCAGCAGAGCCAAGATCAGGAGATAACAAAGAAAAAGCACACCAAAGTCCCAATTCTTTGGCACTTACAAGCTTAATTAAAGGGTAATGTAATCAAGCCAGTGATTAATCATAAACTTTTTATCAATGGGGAATGACAGATTATCCCGCCAAAGACTCCAGCTCACGTTTTGCTATCGCTGTAACTTCATCGAGTACTTGCACTCAATCTTTCCCCACTTGCCTAACATGAGTCTGAAATAGCTTCATGGGAGCCTGTGGAATTATACCAGGGTAAAATCAGCCCCAGGAGATAATTGGGAGGTAATAGGATCCCTTCCCTAAACTCCCTACACAGAGTCAAAAAACTGCGTCTGAATCCATATTCCTGCTGGGTGATAAGAGGTTTTTACGGCAAAAGTAGCGCGTTGCTTTGTAGATAAATTACATGTTCCTTAAGGACATTAAATTTATAATCCCTGAGGCAAGGGCATGAATTATCCCTGTTCCCAACAGCACAGGGTGGCATCAAGACACTGGCAGGGAAAGTCATATCTCATCTTGCTCTTACTATAATGCTCTTACTATAACAGGAGGGAAACAGAGGGGTGACAATTTGCAAGAGCCAGCAAGGATAAAATGGCTGAGAGTTTAGACATTCAGATTCTCATGAAAGGAAAATAACATCCTGCTCAACCCCTTCCCATAGGATTCCTCACACCATTGCAACAACTGGCAAAGCTAAGCCAGTCTATATAGGAACATAAACACAGTCAGAACATCACACTTGGCAGCAAATAAAGCCTGGGGTGGGAAATACCTCTGACTTAAAGTATCTGCTGCTGTAAGAGGGTCTCTTTGTAATAAACTCACACGCTGTAGCCTTAAACCTTAATGGTCTGTGAAAGTTATTATGCAACATTTGTAGCATTTGATTTCATTCTGATGGGACTTTATGATCTGTATTACAGGAGAATACTGTTAAGGTAATCATATTTATAACAAATCTTTGTAATATAATAGCTTCTACCCTTTTGAGCAAGGCACGACTTGACTTTTCATAAATGCAGAAAGACAAAACTCTTACCAAAGTTATTTTCCTACTGCTTCCCCAAGTCCATCTGTTAGAGCAGCTAAAGATCAAGGGCTGTCATTTCTCTTTTTCTACAGACTGAATGGTGGAAAAGATCCTTGGCTTCCCAGAGCCTAATTCTGCACTTTTTTGTTCCCAGGGACAATCTCTTCAGGCATTATCAACTTGTCTTTTTCTTTTTAAGGCATGCCTGGTATAAGTCATGTCTGAAATATAATTCCTTATTTCTGCTACTGATGACAGCTTAAATTATTATTAAAAGGAAATTTAAAGTTCTTTTTAGGTATCTTGCTTTCATATTATTGCTATTTTCCATTCTGCATTTCACTCAGTTTTGGTGGCAGAAGGAGCCTTATTGGAATCATTTTTTCCTTCTGTGCATTAAAACTAATTCTACTGTGTTTGGCTTCGATGAGCAGTCAAAAGAAAAGGAAATAAAAATACAGGTAGTAAATATTCTGAAACAACTGCATATACTTTTAAAAAAAACCTCTGAATTTGCACCATAAAATTGTCAAGAAGGGCCCTTTAAGCTTGAAACAGGAGCAAATTCTTTTAAACTTTCCCAGAGAATAGCAGTGACCTTGCAGATCAGATAACCCATGGTCCACAAGAGTTTGAATATGTCATCAAGACTTTATTTTACTGCTTGATGTTCCTTGGCCTAGGAACACCCAAATTCACTGCTCTCCTCCAAAAAAACCCCCCTCACAACAGGACTGTACAACCAGAACCAACGTCACCAAAGCAGAGCTTGGGACATGACAGGAACAAGGATAAATGAGATACAGCGTGGAAGGCTGGATTTTTTGCTGAGTGACTGTAATCTGACAGGTAAAATATATTAAAACCAATGGAAACATTTGATTAAAAACATGCTAGAGATCTTTGCACAGAGTCTTATCACGAAGCCATCACAGGCAGGGAGCCAAGTGTGTAGCAGCAGCACAAATGGCCAGGAGAGAAATCCACAGGCTTCCTCCTTCCACAGAAAACTTGCCAGAAGGATACCTGGGGTCACTCTGCTGCCTCTAAATGTTTGCAGTGAGACTGACATCTGCTATCACCACCCTTAAAAATACAGACAACTCTGCATCATCTTCCCCACTTCTTGGTGTTCGTCCAGGGAGCCTTAACCTTCCCAAGAGGCCACATGCTTTTGTGTCAGCTTTCAACCTTTATGGTTTTATTCCAGAAAAATATCAATCAGTCTTTCAGGAGACAGCACAGTCTCGTAGCTGAACCTTCACAGAGGGCCAAACAGAAGTGGTGAAACCCTAATCCCTCTGGGGTTGGTTTCAGTGAGGCTGGTGAGAGGCCACCAGCATTGCTGGTGTGCTTTCAGGATCTTCTGCATCCCACAGAGGATGGCAAGCACCTCAAAACACCCCTTCTCTTCTCCCTTGCTTTGTAGCCAGCTCCATTTCACTGACACATTTGCTTTGCTGCTCCCTTCCCCCCAGTTATCACTGTGAGGATGGAAGAGCCCATAAGCACAGGAAATAAATGCATCCCAGTCAGCGTGAGAACTGCTCCCCTTAATTCTTTCTCTAACAGGCTGCAGCTTGTGAAATCAAAGAGGGATTGCATGTTACTACAAAAACTGACTCCAGAGTATCTCTGTTGATTTTAGCACTAACTAAGACTTTTACTTTCATTTTTATGAGAAATGAATGCTCTTTAAAGCTGTTGAGGAAGTAGCTTTTACTGTCAAAAAAACTGCATTGATTTTACTCCAGCATGGGCATTTCAGGGAAGCAAACCAGGAGAAGACTAATCACTCTCAGCAGCAGTTACTGTCTAGACTAGTTTAGCTTTAGCATTAAACTGTACCCTTAGGCTCCAGTTCAGCAATGTATTCAAACATATATTTAGTTTTTAAGCATAGGAGCAATTCTGGTGTACTTACTTATTTCAATTTAGACGCGTTTCAGTATTCCCCTGAATTAGCTTCTAAATCACTCACAATTTAGACTCATTTCCAGCAATGCAAATCACTGTGCTACATCATTTGATTATTGCAGAAGTAGGAAAATGAATACCCTCTTTTACCTGCTTTTACACTCTAATTTTGCTGAGATTCAGCTTTTTTAAACAGTTCCAGCTCCGGCCTGATTTCAAAGCTGGGATTTGATGAAATACTTTGCTTGTGGACAAAATATGCTCAAACTATAGAGAGATTTTAAAGAGAAGAGATAAGGTGGAGGCATAGTTTTATCACAAGTTTCAAGCAAAAATGTAGCCACTCCCCTTTTCCAGATTCTCCTTTTCCCAGCACAATATTCTGGCACACCACATTTACCACTCACACCATGACACCCACGAGTGTGACACAAACCTGAGCCTAGTGGAGAGCTCTGAGCATATTTTGCATTGGAAATAAAAACTAAGGTTTATCTTGTTCTTTTTTTTTTTCAGGTGTTTGAAGTACTGCATCTGTTTGCTGTCCCATTTTCCAGCTGAGAACATCTGCCAGTTGATCCCATCTAACTTCACACAGATGTTGTCTTAGCCCAGTGCAATCATGACCAGGGAATCCCATGAGAGCTTTCTCCCTATTTTTTTACATGCAGGATAAAGACCTTTCTGACACGGCCAAGCCAACAGAGGTTTTACACACATTGACTGAGCCCTACCATTTTCTGAATTCATAAAGCCACTTAAGCCTCAAGACAGGAATCCAGAAATCATAAATGATAAAGGGAATTTAGGATGGAATGACATCATATATTTAATTCTGATTGTTCTTTAAATGTGGAAGCTGATGCTGCTTCAACCTCGAGACTCTTCCTATACCAAGATAACGTTAGGACCACAGAAAATGTCATATTTTGGGGAAAAAAGCCTCTTTGATGTAGTTGTTAATCAAAAGTGACATTAATATTTTATTTTGATTTTTTTACTTTAATCCCCTTAAAATGTAATACACACTCAGAAAGACAAGTCCTCTTTTTGGGTTTGGTTTTTTTTTTTTTTTTTGCTTCCCCAGGAAGAAGCGTCCACAGTTTAAGGTTGCAAACCTAAACAATTTGGTAAATGATGTGAACACAAATGAAAATTAGCCAACAAAAGAAATTCAATTGAGTTAAAAAGGAGGTTATTATCATACCTTACATTCTCTTCTGTCCCTACCTGTAGCTCCACAGAGAGTTAGTCAGGTAAATACTGACCACAGGGGACAAAACTGCTGACCTTGTGCACTATTCCAGACATAGTAAAAAGAATACAAAATAAATAGAATATAAAGATGCAACTCTAGGATTGTATTTTCCCAAAGATATGCTACTCCATACTCATTTTTAACCAGAATGAGCTGCACCACAAGTAAATACAAAATAATACCAGTTGCCACAAGCAGCTCAAATTAAATATAAATACTTCTGAAGACTTCACTAAGACTATAATCTCATCCTTCAAGGTTTTCAATTCTTCACTTCCTTTACTGATTTACAGAAACAAACTGACCAGATTCCCCATATCTTGTCACCCTGCATCATTATTTATATTTTTACCAATCTGACACAACTGCCACAGATCTGAAATGGCAGCACCCTGGATCCACTCATTTGGCACACACATAAAAGTGCACAGACACACACAAGGCTGAAGGTGGTAGAAAACCCAGGCAAAGTAAGTCTATTTGATTGTAGTCATTAGTGCTATACATTACAGGTCCAATCCTGCTCCCTTTGATGTTGGTGGTATTACTCCCATTGAATTCATGTGCTCTGAAAAATGCCTGAGTTTTGCAAATTTATCATTTTGTCATCTATGCTTCAGGTCAAAATTATAATCCAGTATTTTAGACTTGGTTTTGAGCCAAATTATTTTTACTAAAGGTTCAAAGAACACATACTTGTCCTCCAGAGAGGTGCCAATCCAAGGAGCAACATGGTTGAGGTTTTCAGAGGAGTCTGAGGGATGCAAACATCTTGCAGGTGACCACAGCAATCCCAGCTTCCAGGGTCTCCCTGCAGCAAACAGGGGGTATGACAGTGCCCACATACTTAGGAAGAGCTGGAAAAAGCATTTATGTTTGTGCTACTGAAACGCAGCTCTTTCAGAGAAATATCCTAAATCCTGATCCTTTACACTATCCACTCCACCACTCTTGAGTGAAGCAGGTTTATTTCAATCCTTATCCTCATCTCCTCTCACTCCTGGTGAAAAACATTCCATGGTGAGAGATGTTATGTAGCAAGAGGTAAGTTCTTCTTGTTGTCATAGTTATTCAACAGGTTCTGAGACAAGGCAGAAGAGCTTCCAAAAAATGACCCTTTACTTTCAGACAACAGAAAGGATGAGAGATGGAAACAACGTGAGTGGGTGTCAGATGTCGATAGGACTTTGATTTTGAAAGCCTCTCCCTCGGTCCCAAGTTAATGTACTAAGATCTGGGACCTCAAGGAAGGTGAGACAATCACAAGGGAGCCAAGCACCTGATTGACTGAAGAAATGACTCCTAGAACTGCCACTGGATTAAACTGGAGTTAAGAAGTGCTGAGTACCTATAAAAGTCTGGCCCCAGGGGTTATTTGGACCGCTTTTACTCAGAGGGTGTGGTGCAAAGATGCAGTGAGCAGATTTACCACTTTCAGGCAGATGGAGAAAGAATGGACCGGGCACTGCACAAGAAGTGCAGTGTGTAGACTGCACTGCAGGCTGCTTAGACTTGGTTTTGGGCTCTGAGAGTGCTGGAAAATGGTTGATAGTGACAAAAAAAAGTAACAGGTCTCACTTGTATTTAGACCAGGAAGTCCCAAATAAGCTTCTATCATCACATCCTTTTACTGCACAGGAAAGAACACAGGGATGTGCACTGATCTCTGCAACCACCTCTTTCTGGAACCAACATTTTTTAGTCAGGAAGCAAGTCTGGATCACAATTATTAATGCATTTTTTACGGCAGAGGGAGACAAACAAAATATAAGGCGGCGGCGTTCCTGAAATGGCATTTCTGCAATGCATGTGATACATACTGATTTACTGTCACTTATCGGGAATTATGCAAGGTACTCTGCAAAATTTGATTAGGGCTCTGCAATCAATGAGTAACACAGATCCTTCCAGTAAACGCTCTGTCCCCCACCCCAGGCACATCACTACACCAGCAATCTGCCCCCTTACAGCAACCCCAACCACTGCTGACTTGAGTGAGAGCAGAACTGAGCCTATAATCACCAT
>VYZS01036532.1:4004-25255 GCA_013400695.1 Neodrepanis coruscans
ACAGATACACACACACAAAAATACCAAAATACAAGCTCACCTGAAAAAGTCAGAATTTGAGTTAATACTTATAGGGGAAATTAAATATTCACTGTTCATGTTCTAGTGTCTAATCAAAGTACCTCTTAGCTTCAATGATTGTACATTACTCACAGATGGCATCAAGCTATCTTTGGAGAAAAAAAAATATTTTATGTTATATTATTTTACATTTTTTGTTACTTTCAAATGGATGTAATTAATGGATAAGAAATTCTATTTTGACACGTTTTTAACTTTATCATAGAGGCGTGATGCTATGTTTTTAAAGATCGTTCTTCTGCAGTGAACTACTAATTTTAAGAAAATGTCTAAAACTAACAGGTGGCAAAGATTATGCATGTATGCTTACATTTAAGCTTGTAGTCAAATATTTTCTGAATGTGAAAAATATTTTAAAAAAAAAAAAGGAAAAAGAAAGAAAAAGTTGAAGCACATCAAACCCAAGATGTGCAGATGCATATGCTAAGGGATTATAAATTGGTCAAGAAATGTGGTCAGACCACTAGCAAAGGTGGGTATAATCAATAAAGGTCCCAGTACTTTACCTTAAGCTTCATTCTTAGTGTGTTAATTAAAAATTCCCAGAGACTCAGGACATAGCAATTATATTGATGCAATTTTTCTCTTTTATGCAAGGAGAAACTCACCTGATAATACTAATAATGGCATTGCATAGCACTTTACATTCACAAAGCGCTGCACCAACAACGCATAAACTACACTCTGGTTTGTATTATTTCTTTCACTGCTGTTACAGGATGGGTCTTAGAGGATAAGGAACTGGGAAAAAGTTCCCCTGCAGTTACCACACTGTAGGCAGAGCTCCCTTCAAACTAGTCTTGCCCATGGATTTCTGCTAAGTCAGGTTCTTGCTTACAACTTTTGTACTTTTTTACCTTTTCCACACTAATTTAAAAAAAAAAAAAGCCGCCAAACAAAACCAACCAAAGATACACAACAACCAAACCAAAATGAAATAAAAAAAAAAACCCAACAACAAATCTCCTAACCTTTTCTTCTTCATTCATGTCATATTTGTCTTCAGCAACATCAGTACAATGTTTGGACTGGGTATCAATGAATTTTGTAGATCATGGCAAGCTGTAGTTAAAATATTCCAAGCACTTAGCATCTGCACAATTTTAAACTCACCTGAGACAAAATAAATGACACACAACTTGTTTTTTAAGCAAGTTTAACAACATTTAACAGCAGGGGAATGAATTATAAAGTTTTCTGAGATGCACATTGAGAACTCCCAACAGACACCAAGATGCCAGTTCACAAGTCTAACTGAAAAGAGTCAGCTCTTCTCAATATGTATTATTTCAGTTATCAAAAACTGGTGACCATTCTAATCTTGTTAAACACTTCACACTCAGTATTAAGTACGGAAAATTTCCACCTCTGTTTCTGCATTACAGCATATTAAACAAATTCTGTTTTTCTGTTGGAACATGAGCTAAGGAGCTCTTCTACAACTTCTTCCACCCGTGTCAGGAAAAAAACAACTTTGTTTTCTATTTCTTTCTTCCTTTCATCAAAAAGGCTCAAAGCCTGACATGAAGTCATGTCCAAGCCATGTTCCAGAAAACTGAGTAACTCAATTCCCAAAATCTCTGAATGTGGCCAATATCCTGCAGCAGCAGAGTCTTCTCAGGAGCTGCAAGGAAGGATTAAAACTTCCCTTTCTCTCACTTCATAATGCTCTGATATTTTTTATACTTATTTACTTTAATGAATAGAATATTTTTTCCCTAAACTCTTCTCTTCAGTTCCTAATCTTTGTCTGTGTCTAGTAAAGAAGCCTTTTACACTCAGAGTTCAGCTGACAAAGTCCAGCTTCAACAGATCAGTCAGTAAGCTGTGCCTTACATTCAGCTCTGTCCTGACAGAAATGCACACATTATATTACCAAAGTCTAATCTACATTAACCAGAAGCATGACTTGTGTCTTCCTTCATAAGAAAGCTTTTTTTGTCATCTTTTAAAAACCATTTGACAAGGTCACATGAGTTACTTGTGCATTATTCTGCTGGCTTTTCTCAGAGTCATGCAGCTTCCCAATTAAATCATTTGAAGTTGCTGAGTTATTGTGCTGTGTGTGATAGTCACGTAGGTGTTTACAAAATGAGCTGCATTTAATCTTCAATGGATTGAAAATTGCTGGCACTATGAATTTTGCCAACCTTTGCTTCAATTTGCAAATGATTTTAGAATCTAAATGCAAACACGTTAAGTATAAAGAATGAATTTGGCATTTAAATTAATGGTTTCATGTCAGACACAGTACAGGGTTTTTTTGGGGAGGAAGAAGCTAAAACATGCATTAAATCTACTGAATGGCTTCAGGTGATCGACCAGCACATTTTGTCCACAGAATGAGATGCAAAAACAGATCTCTGTTTGTAAAATGTCTGGCTGACTTTCAGTTCTACTTTTTTTCTTTCTTTTTTTTTTTTTTCTCCAAAAGTTTCTTTACCCATGAACCAGTAGAGTTCCTACCAGTGCAAACTATCAAGTTTCACATTACAAGTTTCCAATGGCAGCCAGTCTGAAGGACTGCATATATCTACCCTCAGACAGCTGTGTTATGGAGCTAAAGGAACTGCATCTAAATTCATGAGCCGATAAAAAGTAATCTGGCTAAAGTCTTTTTTATACAAGAATATACACTGATAATCACACCCCCTTGAATTACAAATGTTCCATAACCATTCAAACTGGTACCGAGCTACTGACATTATTTGAAGTAATGACATAATAAAACACACTTTAAAAGACAAACCCATAACTTACTTACTTCTCACTTAAAAAATGTTTCAGAAATCTTTTGAGATTGTAATTGATAGGTTACCAGATTTCATAGACCATCAAAGACTTGAGTATGTTTTAATAAACCAGAAAAATTAAAGTCACTTTAGCTTACTAGTTAACTTTAGATTTTTTATTATTACCATTTCCTATGTTTTTCCCTTTCTTTTAATCTTCCTGTTCAGTTTTTTCTCTCTCCCCACATTATATTTTAAAATTGCAACTAAAAATTAATTTCAAAATTGTGTTCACCTGCAGGTTTATCTCACTAAAAAAGTATGGATTTTTCTCTTCTCCTTAGTGACAACAGACATATCTGCATTCTCAGCTTGATATTTTTATAGGAAGGTACACTGAAATGTGATATTTGATGCACCCAGTTAAGGCAGCACATCTAACTTGCTTCATAATGGTGTTGAGTACCTACCTGTTTGTGCTATACAAAACAGTGATAATTAAAAAGGTTGTTCAACATAAAGGCTTGAAGGAATGTGCAGTGTCCATCCATCTTTCTAATTGTCATCCACTGAATACAAGCTGAGATTTCAGGGAAGTCAGTCATGTTGCTCCCTCCCTTCCTTCCACATCAGGTAGAAGACAAACTAATTTAAACTCACCCCAGCTTTTGTTTTCAAGTAGAAGTGAATTTTCTATAGCTAGCCGAACTGGGAAACTCAAACAAATTAAACTAATTAAACTTTCTTCTTGCCTGGTAACTTATCACATAGTTTTGTGAAAGGACTGAAGAATGATCCAAGTGTCAAGCTCTATCAATGTCATGTGATTAAATATTCTTATGGGGTTGCTTGAACAGAAAGCTTAGCCAGGTCTTGGTCTTAAAATGAAGGAAACTGGTCATTTCCTGAATAAATTCTTTAGTATTTTAGCTTTCCAATATGACAAAAGAAAGGAAATCAAATCAAATCAGTTTGCCTGGGTGATTGTGAGTCAAAACCAGTAAAAAATATGGTTACATATTGTAAGGCATATGTTTTCATTAAAAATAAGGAAAAGGTAAACAAAAATAGGAGAAGTTGTTGCAGAACAAACCTCAGAGCATAATAATCAGCATGGATAGAAATTTACATATCTTTTAGATTAAAATGGTGGAGAAATGAAGAAATAAAAGTAATTTATTTTAGGTTTGCAGGGAAGTTCACAGTCCCTCAAGTGAGGCTTCTAACTCCTGGGGTGTCCCTAGTGAATTCAGTGACTCTCAATTGACTTAAGTCTCTTCACTTGATAACCTCCACACCCAGTCATTGTGAAGCTGAAAGATCTTTATTAAAAGTAAATGTCAGGTTATAACAACACAGTTCATGGGCTAAATTTTGCATCTGTAGATATTACTCTTTTCTCAGGGGAAGATCAGCAAAACAAAAATAAAAAAATAGGCAAAAGTAATTTGTTTTTACGGCAGAAGAGGGGATAAGTACTTTATAAAATGTAAACAGGTAGTGGTTTTGTTGTAATGAATACAAACGACTGACTAAACCAAAGACTACTTGTGGCAAACTACAGCTACTTCTGAAAGACACTCAGCTGCTTATCTTTAACACCCAGACTTGTCTTTCCATACATCTGTGCCCAGCTCCCCAGATGCAGCACTCTGCAAGTCCATGCCTTAAACCTCGGTTCTCCATTCGCAATTCCTGTACTTGCTGAGAATGAAAGTCAAGGGCCCTGTGTGTGCAAATGGAGTGATGATATGACAGCAGAAGAGAACAACTTGCTGGATTGCATTACAATGCTGCAGTGCAGTTCCTGTTGTTTCAAACTGGCACAGGCGGGATGACCCTCTCTGGACAGTAGGTGCCCATCAAAGCCACCCTATCACTCCCCTCTTCAGCTGCAAAGGGGAGAGAAAAATAATGAAAGTCGTGTAGGTCAAGATAAGGAGAGGGAGATATCATTCTCCAGTTACTGTCACAAGCAAAATTTTTTAATTTAGGTAAAATTAATTTAATTTATTACCAAGTAAATCAGGGTAGGCCAATGAGAAATGAACTCAAATGTTGAAAACAGCTATTCCCCACCTCTCTCTTCTTCCCCTGGCTCAACTTTATTCCTCAGTTCTCTACCACCTTTGCCCCCCAGCAGCCAAGAAGGATGTGATCATGTCCTGCTGTCACTGTCTGTCCTGCTCTTTCCACAGGAGGGATTGGACTCCTCACACCCTTCCCCTGCTCCCGTGGGAGATCCCTCCCAAGAGACTGACAAATGCTCCAGCATGGGTCCCCCACGAGGTCACAAGCTCTGCTGGCAAACCTGCTCCAGTGTGGGTTTCTGCCAGGAGCTGCTCCATCAGAAGCTTCCCAGAGGGTCACAGTCTCCTTTGGACATCCCCCTGCCCCAGTGTGGGCTCCTCCATGGGCTGCAGGTGGATCTTTGCTCCCCTGTGGTTCTCCACAGGCTGCAGGGGCACAGCTGCCTCACCATGGGATTCATGATTGGCTGTGGGGGAATCTGTTTTGGCACGTGGAGCACCTCCTGCCCCTCTTTCTCCAGACCCTGATGTCTAAAGGACTGTTTCTGCTACACATTCTCACTCTTTCCAGCTGTAGTTGCCATTGCACAGTTTTTCCCCCTTCTCAAATTCATCACCCCAGAGGAGCTAACACAGCCAACTGATGGGCTCAGCCTTGGCCAGAAGCTGGCACTGGCTCCACAGGACATGAGGCAAACTTCCAGCAGCTTCTCAGGGGAGCCATTCCTATAGTTCCCGCACTACCAAAACCTTGCCATGCAAACCAAATACACTGCTGGTCCATCTAGTGGCTGTTCACAAGATATTTCAAAGAAAGATACAAAAAATCCTTCAGCAGGCAGTGACTGAATAATCTGTCTTTCCAGAGCTGCTGCTGTTTTTCACCCAAGACATGGAACTGGACTCTACGCAAAAGAACTGTACTGGTCTATAAAGGACTTGTGTCTGTTGCCTCTCTCAGCTCTTATACCTTTGACACATCCACCAGTTTTTACTTTTTACTTCATGTTATTTCCCTTTTTTAATCAGGGAATACATCTTGTTTCATGATCAAGAAGAAAAGCAAATGTTAATTCCATTGAATTTTTTAGGCTTTTAGCTAAGACAATTTATTTAGTATCTTAGTCTATTTATATAACCAAAAGAGAAAACACACAATTTACTCTGCTTAAATCTGAATCACCCTGGAGGTTCCTGTAGCTTCCCAGCAGCTAAAAAAGGAGCAGAGAGTACTTTATCTAAAATATTCTAGCCTAAATACTTCAGTTATGAGCCCAAGTTTTGTTTCAACCTGTGTCTTCACACTCGCAATACCACTTGTAAATCATTCCTTGCCTCTCTCAACTGACTGTTTCTGTTCAACTATTTAATTTAAAGGACGGTCTCATTGATACCACATTTTGCTCTGTGGATCAAATCTTGCTGAAATACCACAAAGCAGCTCAATTTGGGAGTCCAGGTAGAAATAATAATAGGTTAGTAGTAAGAGAAAGCAGCATGATGCATCATTGATGGAATTATTCTCTCCTCAACTGAAGTAAATTGAGGGTAGGTTTTACACAATCCTGGAGACAAAACTGAATTAATTATTCAAGATGCTGGTATCACTACAACCCATTTTCAGCCAGGCACTTGAACTTTATCCCTTAATAAGATACACCAGAAGCTGAGGGTGAGAGGGGGAGGATTGTTTGTTTGTTTTGCTTTTACCAGAGTCTATCAGCATAAATACCACTTCCTTAGTTAGAATCCATCTGCTCTGTTGACAATGTACTCAAATTGCAAGCAAGCATTTAATGGTGTCATGCTGAAGCACAACAGAGTGGATGCTGAGAGAGCCTTAGGAATCACTGAAATGAAAGGACTTTTCTCTTAATTTTAGTCACCAGAAGACTTTGAACAGAACATGACATCTTAGCCATCTGAGCTTTTTAAACGAGACTTTGGCAGATACACAATGCTCAGCTCTGTGGTACCTAAATAATTGAGGCTTTGAAACATCAAAGTGCTCACACCTTCAAACACTCAAGTAGCTTTATTGAAAGATTCTTTTCACAAAAGAAGACTAACTCTGCCATTTGAGATCAATGGATCTCTCTGGAACACAGTGTCCCCACTTTAGATTGGAAGACATTGGTTGTTTACTACATATTGACTAGAAAGTGTCCCAGGTGCAGAAGTCTTTTGATTAAATGAATGACTTTATGATGGCATGTTACACTGCAGAATTAGGGATGACATTTGAAAAATGGAAAAGGGGGATCATTATGTCAGAAATTTGAAATTCACACACATTTCACACTTTATATGTGCATTTTATTTTTTATTAATCAAATCTAATTAAATTTAATTTTGCACTGGTTTATTTTATAACCAGCAGATAGAAATCTTCTCTCTTGATAATATTACACTAAAAATGTTGTTGGTGCAAAAGGGAGCAGTATCTCTTGTATTTGGAACTAAAGCTTTATTGTTACTTTAATTAATGTTTAACAGTCTAATAAAAGCCTAATCCTTTTTTCTTGTTAGTACTTGTGCCAATGCACATAGTAAAAATTAGCACAGAAAAGCCCTTTACAGATGAAATTGTTATTCAGAAAACTTACTCTGTGCTTACTCTGAGTCACAATGTTGAAAGCCTCAGACTTCTGAAGAGGATGAGTTGAGAGTTAAAAGTTGACTCTGTTTTGGTGCAGGGGTGGATGATGTTTGGTGGGGGATTCCTCTTTCATTCTCCTCTTCCTCCATTTTCTTTACATAAACTGCTCCCTCTATATCACTTCCCAGCTAAAGTTTGAATGTGCCCTAAAGCTTCCACCAGTCCAAAATAATATAAAAAGCTGTTTTTTCTTACACAGTTTTTACTTCTGTGCTCAGTTCAGAGATCCTCTACTGTCAGTTCGGTGGTCTCGTGCCAATGAAAGCTGTATTTACTGTGATAAACTAAGGGGATATAATAATTTTCTGTTGTCCTGGTACTTACATGTCCCCATCTTTGAAGCTCAGAAGCAAATTCTGCAGAGTGAAAGGAAAAAACTCCTGGACTTTCACTTTAATATTCTTTTGAAAAAGAAAAAGTTTAAAATGCCTTATTTGTCAGGAAGATTGTTTATTTATGCTATCCATTGATAGGTTTTAAAAATACAATTAATTACAGTGGCTGAAGATCTTTAGCTACTTAGATGAGACTTTAATCTTTAGACTACAAAATATGTCCTCTTCATGTGTCTAGGAGTCTGTGATGACTGCTTTCCCACATTAAACAGCAACATGAGGATCAGTACAAGGTTATTTAATTTATCACCCTCGAGATTTGTGATCCTTTTGGGGCATGAAGATGACTTGAGACTTTTGCTATTCTTTTTAATTTCTCTAGGAAGGTGCTTAATACAGCAGTGGCAATAGTTTTGTGTTTCATGTATAACTGCTATTTTATAGATATTTATTTATACCTATAAGTATTGATACAGAATTGTTTAGATATAGAGATTAGCAGACAGTTGTAAAACAGTTCATTATTTATGGGGATTTAAGAACTTGTTAAATAAAGAAATTAAAGAAAAATCCACCTAAGGCTACTAAATACAAGCATGCAGTCCCTAGCTCAAGACGTTTCCAAGACACAAACAATTGAAGTCTATAAGAGTACAGCAGGAAAACATACACAGGTCTGCTTGTTATTCTGGTTTACTTTAGTTACCAGCTCCTGACAAGCAGTGGAAAGGGGATATTGGCTTAAGTGAACCTTTGGTCTATTCCAGGACAGTCTTATGATCTGATGCCTTTTCTCCTTAAATGAAGCAATGAAGTGAGAACCCTTACAGCAAGCCCTGGAATACATTTGATTCGATCTAATTTTAAAACTGACATGTCTGTCAGCTGCAGAAACAGAAGTTTAATAGCAAAAGATATTTTTACAAAATCTGGATTAAAAGTGAGCTTTTGAACTAACAAAAGTCTTACTGCTTTCCACAACACATTGCGTCAGCCATATACTCACTATATCTATGACAGAGGATAAGTTTCAAGGAATGCTGAAAAGTTATATTAAAACCAAATGAGGTAAATGATCAGTGCTTTGTTGGTAACCCTTCTGATAGCACCGTGACAGCTCTTGTCAGAGAATAGAACAGGGTAGATCTGCAAACCTTCAAGTAAGAGATATAGAAATTTGTCTGGAACAAAACTAGATCACCGAAAAATAATCTTTCACATTTCTGCCAAAAGTCCTATACCTCTGTCCCACTCATGTACAGAAGGAGGAAAAATATGACCTCAATATTGCTTTTTCACCATTGACTCATCCCAGAATTGATACACTCATGCTGCAGTTGCCCTGAAGTGCAATAGTGTACCATTAAATTCCAGCTGCAATACCATTATATTGCTATTAGAAAAGACTGCCGAGCAACACAATTTTTCAAATAAATATAAATTGTGAACGGCTGAAATGTGAAATGCCCTCAAGTGCCCAGAAGCAGGATTTTTAAGCGTCCTTTTTCAGTGGACAGTTATGATCTCCAGGAAAGGGATGGCTCAGTTTCTCTTTCGATTTTTAGTGGTAGTCGTAACGGGCATATACAACAAAGAGCCACACAGAAGTCTAGGCCATGACCTCTGTGTAGCCTGGTGAAGGCACCGAAGTTCTGATGAGCATTACTAGCGAGAAAGTTGCACTTGCGACCTCAAAGAGCCAGTTCAAAATCTGTTGTGACTCTCAGTTCTACCCAGTTGTCATCCTGTTATTTTGTGTTTGCTTTGTTTGCCTTAAACTGGGGCAAAATTCACCTAATTATAACAGAAAAGCATGGGAAAAGTACACATCCCTTTATCTAAACAAATGAAACAAACGCAAATCTTTATCTTTCATCAGGCTTGTCTCCCTGAAATTCACACTTCTTTGTCAAGAGGATGCTTTTTACACCTACTCAGCTGGAATACAGTACACACTGCATGTTGATACCCAGCATTTTCACACCCACTTATTCATGCATATGCTAATAGTTTTCTCACTACAACTGCTGTGCTTTGTTCAAGACCCCTTACAGCTGTTTCAAGCATGCACCACAAATTTGACAACTTCTGGGTAATTTACACCTGCTCCCCATCCCGTGGTATTTCCGTAGCTGAACATACAAGGTATGTATGACCATCAGCACTGACCACCGAGACTGCATGTTCCTTCCCATCAACTTGTAGGTGTAAAACAGATGGGATACCCAGCAGAAATAGTTTGAGTGATGTTAGCTGCAAGTAGAACACTGGAGTACAGCTTCACACAGTCACTGAGCAGCACTTTGTTCACAATTTCCAACTGTTTTTATGCTAATGTTGACAAATATGCATAGATATTGATGCTTTTAATCATGAAGAAATATGACTTTAATCATTAAATTGTATTTAAATAACTATTTAAGAAAAGGAGAAGCACGGTTTAAATCACAGATAGGTTGTGATTCCTTGTTTAAAGTACAAACCCAGTTGTTCAAGTAGTATGCCAGACTGTGAATTACGGCTCCAGTAATTGCCGGTGCCTTTTATTGCTAATTCTGCTGATCTTTGTTCATTTAATGCCTTTAAATTAACGATGGGAAATTTTCCAAAATAAGGTTGGGCAAACTTGCCAGTGGCAAAGAAGGTATTTTTCTGTGTTAAAACTCTTACTTGGGATTTGTGAGAATTTTTTACATTCCATCAATGCGTTACAATTTTTGTGGACCTTGACTTAATGGTATCTCAATATTTCATTTCAGCATCTGATGAGATATGCCCAGCCATAAGTTTCTGTTCTATCCATGTGCTGGGGTGTAAGAATCTGTGGTGTTTTCAGATATCTGCTGCCTGGATATGTGCAAGACGAACACAGCAGCTGAGAGAACCAGGACAAGATGGAACTTGGACTAAAAATAAAATCATAGATTAATAGAACCATAGGATCATCTAGGTTGGAAAAGACCTTTAAGATCATTGAGTCTGACCATAGAGTCACAGAAAGGTTTGGTTTGGAAAGAACCTTAAAAACCATCTAGTTCCAATCCCCCTGCCAAGGCTCTTTCCATTAGATCAGGTTGCTCCAAGTCCCCTCCAACCTGGCTCAAAGACTCAACTAGACTGTTTAGACTGATTTTGACATCTATGGGCATGATTTATCATACAACACCAGCTCTCCTTTCTTATTTTTAATGTGAACATATTAAAAGGAAAGACTACAATCCAAGTAGTTTTAACTGATCTGTTTCATTTGCTTATTTTTTTCCCCCTTTTTCACTAAAATGTCACAGGATACTAAAACTGTGAGTGCTGATATACACTTCCCAGACTTGAACAACTAGACCTTTATTTTGTCAAAAGTAGGAAACATGTTTCAAGACCCACTTCGTACAAAACTGCATTAATTGCTGCTAGTAATATTTTTAGCTTCTAATTCTTTGTTGATGTATTCTTAGGGCATGATGAATGGCACATTTAAGTCAGAGTTTAGCAGTGATAAGCCCTTCATAATAGCCAGGTAGGTTAATGACATTGGAGAAAATAATTTGTGAGTGAGACAGAGGGGTAATTGTTCACCTGGCTTTTTCTGGCTGTTAAAATCAGCTGCACCAAATGGCAATGGTATGAAACAGAACTTGTCTCAGTTGTTACATTTCAGCCCAAGATTTCTAAATAAGTGGATTCACAAGGTAAAAATCTTACAGTCAATTTCAAGGTAATATTTTCTTCATTTTTAATTAGAATCTCCTTGCTGGCCTTCCCTTCGGACTTGTAAAAAACCCCCACAAACAAACAAACAATCTTTACATATTAACAATTAAAAAAATAGAAGAATTTTGTATTCATGACTTTATCAGAATGTATAGTGAACTGTCGTGGGGCTAAAAAATGAAAGTAAAAACGATCAAGCCGTGGTACGGCGACTTCGCCTTACGCTGGCGGCCCCGGTGACTGCTTTCCGCTCCGGGGCCGCCCGGCCCCATGCCCGCATGTTTTTTTTTCAGTCGCCCTTCCTCCCACCCCCGGCGGCGCGGACGGCGGCCGCTGCTGCTGGGAGGTGCAGCTCCGGTCCGATGCAGAGTCTCGGCGCTGTGCGGCCCCGGCTTTGCCGGGCAGCGTGGCGCGGCCTTACCAGTGCGGGCGGTGCTTGTGCTGTCCAGAATCGCTGCAGGAGGCGCGATCCCAGTCCCGGGCTGGGGTCGGCCATGGCCCCACTCCGAGCCAAGGCGGGGCCGGAGTGCAAAGCGGCATGGGAGGAACCGGCTGCTAGGGTTGCCCCGGCCGTTGCTGCGGTTCCTCCTGCCTCTGTCTCCCTCCGTCCTTGGGTGTCCGCTCGCCAGGGAGCCCGGCAGCGGCTGCGGCGGCGAAGTGGTGGCTTTGCCTAGCACCGGCAGCAGCCGGGCCCCGAGCGGGAGCAGCAGCGGTGCCTCCTCGTTCCCCCGGGCCCTCCGGGAGCGCAGGGCCAGCTCCTTACCTGCAGCCGAGGTGCCGGCAGTGACGGCGGTGACAGCGGCAGCTGCAGAGAGGCGGCTCCAGTCCTTTGGTAAAGAGCACGTGGTGTCCCATGGCAGCCGCCATGAGCCAGAAAACGCCTTCCCGGCACACTTCTGGGCGGCGGCAGTTTCTCCCATGAGCAGCTGCGTGCCGGGGCGGGCCCCGGGNGGGTTTTGGTGTTTGCGCAAAATAAACTGTGATATTTGTGTGTTTTCTTCATTTTGAGGTGTGTTTGTGACTTCTCTCAGAGTCTCTGCTCCAAAATCGCTGAATTTGTGGTAAAACCACCACATGAAAGTGACAGTAATGTGTAGTTAGGTCTTGGTTGTTATCAAACTGCTGATTAGAAAAGATGCTGGGGGTGGAGCTGTTTAATGCCCTCATGAATCAGATGGATTCCAAACAATGTAACAAAAAAAAAAAAAATCAGGAGAAAATTCATATGGTTCCACATGTTAAAATCCCTGGAGTTCTCTGCCTTGAAGTGGATTCTCTTTACAGAGGGAAAAACTGCACTCTTCCTACTGATATAGCTCTTGCTTGGACAAAATTTCATTTTATACCAATTTAAGGTGTTGCCTGAAAGGCAGGATAAGAAAATTGAGACAAACACAGAGTTTGCAGAGGTGAAGGGAAGAAAAGCTTTACTAGTGATGCCTGGTGATCCAAAGAGGATAAGAATAACAATTTCACCATTTATAACCCTTTTATTTACCACCCATCATATTGTCCAACTAAAGCCCATCTTACTATTATGTCCCTTAAGCATCCAACAAGAATGCCCTTTATTATTTTTCCCCACCCATGTCCTGCCCCTGGTAGGCGTGGGAAGCCTAACTCGATGTTTTTTCTTACTGCCCCTCTTATCTGCACAAAGGAATGCTATCATTTTGGACACAGGCCCTTCTGGGCCTCTAATATTTCAAGCTATCCAGCTACCTAGTTAAAGTGAATCCCCAAAACATTAAGCATACCCCTTAAGGCATCAGAAGTACCTACCATCCCTCTAAACAGGGCAGGGGCAGGAACTATACAGCCATGTAGCCTGCAACCTTCATTTCTACAAGATATACCTGACAAAGCAGGCACAGAGGAAACAGAAAGTGCACTTTTAGTTGACCTCTGGTTTGGAATACAAGTGAAACACTTGTCTTGTAAGAATGTTTAACTTTGGAGTTGAATGGTAGAGAGAAAAGAAATAAATCAATGAATTTGGTTTTGTACACCAGGAAGTTTCATTCAAATTGGAAAATGTTGTGTTTCATTTTCAAGTTATTTAAGACTTTTTTTTTTTTTCCTATTCTTACCCTTTAAAAAGATCAATTTCAAAATGAAAATGACATTTTGAAATGAAACATTCCAGTTCATTCTGAAAATGTTGATATAAAGTATTCTGACATTTCCTAAAACCATTTTCTTTCATGTGTGCATGTGTATATGAAGACTACTTGAAGGATGAGACTTGACCTTATAAATTCATACTTGTTGATAAAACAATACAGGTAGAGGTGTGCATAAAAATGTACTTTTCTCTTGCTAAAAATACTTCATTCAGCTGTAAAAAGTACAGAGAAATAGTTATGGGATTTAACCAGTTATTGTGAAACGTATGAAGCAGAACAACCCTTTGCTCTAGGCCTCAGTGTTACAATCTGAAATAGCCACAGCCCTGCCTCCTTGAAATCAATTTTCTCTATCATCATACAACAGCAAATCAACAAAAAATCAAAAATAAAAATTTATCTTAAAGATTCAGTCCCAACAACTTCAATTTTAAACACCATCTACATCAGTAGGCACAATAGCTCATAAATAACCACTGGAATACAAATGACAAGAAAAAGAGGATGTTCTTGGTCTTTCAGCTTTACAGGACCACATTCCCACATCTGGCCATTCCAAGTTACTCTGGGTTCACATAGGAAACAGTCAATTTTCTCCCTAGTAGCTGTTATTGTGCTGCTTTTCTGTTTTAGTACAAGAATAATGTTGATAACAAAGTGATATTTTAGTTGTTGCTCAGCAGTGCTTATTCTAAATTAAGGATTTTTCAGTTTCCCATGCTCTGCTGATGAACAAAGGCACAAGAAGCTGTGAGGGAGCATGGCCAGGAAAGCTGACTCAAACTGGCCAAAGGGTTATTTCATACAATGTCATGCCCAGTATATGAACAGGGAGAAGCTGGCCGGAGATCAATACCTGGAGACAGGCTGGATATCAGTTTCTGGATGGTAAGCAATTGTGTGGGTTTTATTCCTCTCTCTCATTTGCATTACAGTTATTATTAGTAGTATTAGTAATATATTGTAACTTCTAATTTTTTTTTAGAATGATGAAGCTGTTCTTATTTTGATCCACAACTTTTAATTTCTAATTCTCTTCCTTATCTGAGGGCAGGAGGGAAACAAGAGAGCAGCTGTTCAGTATTTAGTTCCAGCTAGGGTTAAACTATTACATCAATACAAAATACTTGGTACAATATTATATTTGTATTTAAAAACAAACAAACAAAGCCTTAACCATTTCTCCTTTTGTTCTGCAGTGTCAGCAATCTGCTTTTGTGTGTAACAGCAGGACTGAGATGCAGTGAGGTGAAATGGACTTAGTCTTAGGGTCTAGTGCACATCAGTCCTGAGAACACCTTGGAGAGAAAGGAGAGAAAACCTTGACCCTAGTTCACATTTGGATTAAACATCTCTGTAGACCAGTTCAGGATGAGAGAGGAGTTCTCACTTTTCTAAAAGGTTTTGCTGGCCAAAACCATGTGTAACCATATGCAGTTAAGGGATGCCACACAGCTCAGCATAGCTAGTATCTCCAAATTTGTGAGAACCTGTTCTGAAGACTTCACTGATGGTGATCACCTTGGTTGTTATGTAGAAGTGAATAAGAAAAGAAATCTAACCATCAGCATTTTACTGCTTAAAAACTGCATCACTGAAAAAAGAAGGAAAAGGGCATATGCAAATCTGTCTGTCTTGCCTCCCTTCTCTCCTTTCCTTTTTTTTTTTTAATTTAAAAACAAACAACATGTAATTGGTTTTAATCCTGCTGAAAATTGGGAAGATTTATAAAAAGCAATGCTAAGCAAAACTGCTTTTGGGCTATAATCTCCCTGTACTTAAAATTTAAGGGCTTTGGTGTGATGCAATGTTTGAACAGTAAAACAAGACTCCTCCAAGCATTACATGTCAAGTACATCAAGTAGGGAAACCTTTCAGTGTACTGAAGAATGTGTCACTGAGAAAAAAAAAAACAAACAACCCTCAAACAACTTTTCTTCCACCTAAGAATGTAGAATAAGGCACAAAACTTATTTTAAAACTTATTTCCTGGATCAGCTATTTTGATCCAGTTGGTAATAAGAAACAGTCTTGCAGATTCTAATTCAAGACAGAAACAAGGCAAAGCACAGTAAAAGAAGATTAAAAAGGAAAATGGCTAACAAAAGTAAAGGAAAAAAATATTAAAGTCACATCTAAAGGCAAAAAGAACAAAGTTAATTTTAATGTGACAACAGGTAATGACTGTGAAAGCATCAGTTTCTGGAGTATTTCTCAAAGTGCTGTGTCTGTATGATATATATACTGCTCCTGATGAAAAACCTATCAGGTAAATTAGGGAAAAAATACTTCCTTACAATTCACTATAATCTGGACTATGATTTTTGTCCAAGGAGAAGAATGTGCATATTACAGTCTACCTCTTTGACAATTATAAAAATTGTGATATGAGATCTGAACAGATGTGTATATCTCTAGAATTAATTTCTATCTGTATGTACATTATCACAGTACCACTATATAAAAACATGCAAGAACTTAAACCAATTATTTTATTTCAACAATTTGTGCATAACTCTAGATTAGATTTCAATTTCCTAAATGTAAGCTTCTCATGTTATTTTAGAGCCCCCAGGGTGCTTACCAGACCATGGAGGTCTAAAATAATACCAAATGCCTATATATCTCAGGAAACTGCATACCACTCTTAATGTAAGTATCACTTTGTATTAGGGACTACATGATCACAGAGAATATTACTCATGTCTTACAGTAAAGCTGGAACACACTCTGCTAGGGCAAAGCTGCATTGATATTGCCCTTTGTTTTCAGAGACAAATTGTTCATTCTATCAAACAACATATGTATGGAGAAAAGGAGGCTTAAGGGACACATTATCACTCTCTACAACTACTTGAAAGGAGTTTGTAGCCAGGTGGGGTCAGTCTCCTTTCTCAAGTAACAAGTGACAGGATGAGAGGAAATGGCCTGAAGTTGCACTAGCAGGGCTTTAGTTTGGATAGCAGGAAATATTTCTTCATGGGAAGGATTGTCAAGCACTGGAACCATCTGCCTATTGAAGTATTGGGGTCACCGTGTCTGGAGATATCCAAAAATCCTGTGGATGTGGTGCTTAGGGACAGAGTGTAGTGGTATGCTTAGTAGTGTTAGGTTTACAGCTGGACTCAATGACCTTAAAGGTTTTTTTCCTTCTTAAATGATTATATGATTCTATGAAAAAAGGGACTTGAAGGGCTCATTTTCAGTGGATTTTGTAATATCGATTAACTGATATTTAGACTCCTGAGGCATTGCTTCTCATTGTGCAAAATAAGCATAAAAACACTACAAGCAATTAATTGCATGGTTTTTGTACTATGCTTTGAGATGGCCTATCAGCCCTTTATTAATATTAATGAGAAGAATTAGTACCAAAGATCAGGGATCCATGATAGCTGGAAGAACCTGCAAGGACCCTCCAGCTCTCATGCTTTATTATTTTTTAATCAAAGTGGCTGACTTGAAGGCACAAAATTAAAGAACGGAGTCCTTTATGATTCCACAATGATTCAAATTAAAATGATCTATACTTGCATAATTCCAACGAGCCATTTTGTGCTAGTTAAAAACAGTTAAAAATTGCATAAATGCATGATTTAAGGGCTGCAGCTTTCTAATCTTAATGAAAGCACCATTTTTTGTATATTTCTCAACTTGTACATGTGATTAGAATAAATCCACCATAGAAGAGTAAGGAAGGGAAAATATATTGATGGCAACATTCTGCTAGTGAGTTATCTTGAAAAAAAGTTGGGATTTTGGATCATAGGCAATATTTTTTACTTGTCCAAAAGAACAATTATCTTCTTGTAAGTATATAAAATATCCTGTCTTACTTTTCCTTTTATTACAGCAGGGTTTAAATGTCTAATCTAAGCTGGGTTTTCTAGAAGACACTGACTACTCAGTAGTTAGAGATAAGCTAAGCTGTGAAAAGCTCTTCATAAACAATATAAAATTATAAAAAGACAAGACAGAAATGGAAGGGGAAATGATGAGTGGCCTACTGTCATCCTCCAGGTGAAGAGCAAATTCAAGGTTGCAACCAGAATAAAGTGATGCACTAATATTCAATGGATAATATTGCCTCTCTAAAATTTGTATTATCATAATTGATGTAAATTCAGACAACCAGTGAATTTCAGAGAACTATTTTATAAGGTATTACTACACTAGTTATATAAGATAAAGGAGGAAAGGAATCATTAGATCCAGTCTTTCTTTCAGATATATTTTTTGATCCCTGAAAAAAAAACGTATATAATCTATTAACATTGACGGATACTATCTAAAAAAAAGGCTTCAACACCTGTCTGTCCATTACAGCACAGAAATCAGTGTGACCTGTAAGACCTTCCCAAGACTCCAGAAAAATTCTTGAGCCATTACTTTATGCTGAGATCACTTCCCATGCAAACATATTTGAGGAAAGTTCTGCTTGGGCTAAAGGGGACTCATGACAACATGATCATTCCCCTGCTGTGGTAGAATTCTGGCAAGCTATAACTCTTTGGTCCTGTTGGGATCATGTCAAAGTGCATTAATCTTCAGTGCCTTTAACAAATCCTCAAAGAACCACACTATGGGTTGTAAGGCATAGTTCAAATATCTGCAATCAACTCATAATCTACATATACTTGATACAGTATAACGGATCATTGGAATATTCTGCAACTGGGCATTCAGAAGCCCTAAATCCATGGATCATGAAAGTTATAGACTATAACAGTCCCTCCAAAGAGTTTACAATTTATGCTATCAATGTGAATTTAGAAAACAGCAGATTTCTACATGTACAGCTCCTCTGCACACTAAGAAACCTGACAGAATTTATGATGTATGAAAAGCATGAATGTTTTAACTATCATTCGGCTAGGAAAAAAAAACAAACAACCTCTTTTCAAACATGTATCCACTACCTGTCAACTTTTTATCCTTTAGCTATTCCAAGAGGTTCTATGCAGTCTTCCTGACTGCATACTTATAACTCAAAATCTACAGAGTTGCTTTATATCAATGTGTGAAATACATTTTGTAAATGTGAGCAATCATCTGGTCCCAGTTCCCCAACTGGTTTAGTGAAAAGGAGATTAGACTATTTGCAAAGCTCCTGTGATGATTTGTACCAAATATTGTGGTCCTTAGTATTCTAGTACAAAGAAGAGAAAAAATTACACGTAAGCCAACTTTTTCTACCTGTTATTATTAATTGAAAGAGTGTATTGGTTAATTCAATCCTTATGGTTCAATCAATATGCTCTCCCAATGCATTTCTATAAGGATATCTATCTTCATCATCTCTGAGTTAACTTTTTCATTAGAAAAGTTTTAACTTTCTTCACTTGCTGAAAAAGCCAGAAGCATGAATTTAAGCCTCACCTGGACTACAAACCAGGGTAAATAAGGGGAGACCTTCTTGCCCTCTACAACTACCTGAGTGGAGATTATAGTCAGGTGGATGTTGGTCTCTTCTCTCAGGCCGCCAGTGGCAGAACAAGAGGACACAGTCTTAAGCTGTGTCAGGGGAGATTTAGACTGGATATTGGAAAAAAAACTTGTTCATGGAAAGAGTGATTTCCCACTGGAATGGGCTGCCCAGGGAGGTAGTGGAGTCACCATCCCTAGATCTGTTTAAGAAAAGATTGGATGATGTACTTAGTACATCTAGATGATCTAGATAATGGGATGGTGTTGGGTAAAAGATTGGTAATAGGTTAGGTAATAGATTGGACTTCATGATCTCTGTGGTGTCTTCCAACCTTGTTAATTCTGTGATTCTGATTCTGTAAGCACAAATATTTTCTGAGGCATCCAGGTCGGAAGCCAAAGGTAGCACTTTGTGTGAGGCTAATCACACTGTTCTTCTGACACTGGCTACAGAAAACTTCTGCATTTACACCAACCTGTTTTTGCTATGGTGGATTCTTGACCTTAGTAGTAACCTTATATCTAACCAGTTCTGACTTTACCTATGAGAATTTTTAGCAGTTATGATAATGCCCACACAAGATGGGGGAGAGGGAGAGGGGAAGTCAACCTAAGTTTGCATAAGTCAACTTATGCAAACTATTTTCTTCAGTATAAACTGAAGTAATCTCCATTCTGTTACACCACGTCATGAATTTATACCAAGAATACCTGTGTAAAAAACCACATCCCACTTCCCAGGTAGATTACAGAGGCTTCCTTTCCGCTTGACAGGTCCTGCCAACACTGTATTGACATTGTGTACATTCTTTGATGTGCATATCTCTATCTGTAGCAGCAAACTTCTCCAATGTATTAGAAGGCATAAACTCAAAAATGGTCATGAAGGATTTGTTAGTTTTCTTGCTCTTGGTGTTCAGTCTCCTCTGGCTCAGCTGGAACTTCTGAATAAGCTGCCATGATTTTTCTTTCTGAAATTTGCAAAAGAAATTTGCTCTGGGACTGAGACTATGCATGTCAGATAACAAATTTATACGACTGGCATACAATGTACGTGGCCCAGAATATAAGGTTTGATAATGGAAAACCTGACAAAATCATAAGTGGTCCTAGTGGGCAATACTACGATACAGTGTTATTATGCCAGATTTCCAAAAATGTATATTACTCAAGGACTGAAATTACTGTTTGGCAGCCCAGGAGCTTGTAATGCATTGAATAAACTATAGTTTCTGACTAATATTTGCATGCCTGTCTAAGAATATGTAAATGTGACAGTTTCCCTCCTGGAAAAACTAAAATCCCTAATGAATTGAAGGGCCAAACATGCAAATAAACCTTATGATTCACACATGTGTCTCTCATTTAATTTTTCAAAATGTATTTTGCATTTTGATTATGCTACAAAATGCAGCATGGAGGGCAAAGCGGTGAGAAAAATAGAAGTGTGTGTACAACATATTTTTCATATCAAACAATGTGATTTCCTTTAATCATTTCAGGAGTAACAAATAACTGCAAGTGCATGATTTGAATGCCTTCCAGGGGTATGTAGTCAAGTTTAAAAAAGGAGAGAAGTGATGTTGTATATATGCACTTTACAGGCTGTAGGCCTCATTTTTCCCTCAATCACTCTGTCTTTCCTTTGGTATAATACTAGTTTTGACTTTAACCAAATTATGCTTGATTTTTACTTATGTCAGTGAGGGAAACTCATGCCTCAGATATTTCTGTTCTGACAGAGCAGAAGTGGTTTTGGCTGGCCATGTATATATTGTCGGACAAAAAAATCGATGTTATTTATGTAGATCCTCAGATACATTCGACTATGCGAAAATTCTCCAAGTAGGAGGAATTTCACCCAGGAAGTATCCCTCACTGCATTCCTGAGAGTTGCATAGAACTTTGCACTAAGTTTCCCCAAACTCTTACAGATGTAAGCAGAAAGTATTTAGCTGTCACTTGTCCTGCTTCTCAAGGTCAGTGAAGACAAAGGGCAGCAGAGGGGAATATCCTCCTTGAAAATTGTTCTAAGACAAAAGATAGATGTCCTCTGGCAAATCTGGTTGCAGAGCTTTTTAAGACACATATTTGCTCAGCCCTCTGGCTCACAGCCTCTAAGCTATTCTCCTCTAAAAGCAATACAGAAAAAA
>VYZS01036533.1:0-10466 GCA_013400695.1 Neodrepanis coruscans
GTAATAGGTTGGACTTGGTAATCTCTATGTTTTTTTCCAATCTTGTTGATTCTGTGTAATTCTCTGTGTAATTCACAGGTTGAGATAAGGACCATAAAAAATTCCTCGCTGATCACTGTCACAGGCAAAACAGACTCTATGTGGGGATATTAATTAAATTTATTACTATCAGGATCAGAGCTTACAAATGAGAAACTTGAGACACCTTTACCCCTCCATGCCCCCCTTCTCCATGTTCAACCTCCTTTCCCCCAACAATGCAGGGAGAGGGAATGAGAGTTACAGTCAGCTGTTGTTTTCTGCTGCTGCTCAGGGAGAGGAGTCCTTCCCCTGCATTCCATGGAGTCCCTCCCACGGGACACAGTTCTTCACTAATTGCTCCATCTTGAGTCTCTCCCACAGAAGACCATCCTTCACGAATTGCTCTGGTGAGATTCCATCCCATGGGCATCTGTTCTTCGGACACTGCTTCCACATGGGTCATTTTCGGCAGGGTACAGTCCTTCACATACAGGCTGCTCCAGCGTGGGTCCCCCACAGGCCACAAGTCCTACCAGGAAATCCTGCTGCAACGTGAGCTTCTCTTCTCATGGGCTACAGGTACCTGCCAGGACCCTGCTCAAACATGCATCTCACACAGGGTCACAGCCTCCTTCAGGCATCCACCCGCTCCTGTGTGTGCTCCTCCATGGACTGCAGGTGGTTGTCTGCACTCCTGTGGGCCTCCATGGTCTGCAGGTGGACTCCCTTTTTCACCATGGGCTTCACCATTGTCTGCAGGTGGATCTCTGTGCCTGTGCCAGAAGCACCTCCTCCCTCTCCTTCTGCACTGCCCTTGGTGTCTGCATTATTCACATGTTCTCTGCTCCTCTTCAGCAGCCATATTCATCTCCCGCTAACTTTTTTTTCCTTCCTTCTTAAATATGTTGTCACAGGGGCATTACTTTAACTAAGAGAGTCCAGTGAAAGGCCACAAAGATGATTAAGTGGAGTATTTCTCCTCTGAGAAATCTGAGAATCTTTAATTGGAATAGAAGGCTAAGGGATGTTCTTAAAACTATAAAAAAAATATTTGAATGGAGTGAGAAAAGAAGACCAAGGCAGACTAAATGCCCAGTGGCAAGGCAAGGGGCACAAACTGAAGCACAGGTGGTACCATCTGACCATCAGAAAACACTTATTTACTGCGAGGATGACTGAGCAGTGCCAGTCTTCTTGGTGGAAATACTACTTTGAGGATACTCAGATGCCATCTGAACACAGTCTGGGGCAACTGGGTTGAGCAGGGGAATTGGATTGGAAGAGCTCTGAATGTCCCTTCCTTCAGAGGCCAATGTCAACTATTCTCTTAGTGTTTCTCTGTCTCTGTGATTACATGATCATATGCTTACCTAAAAATAAGGAAGATTAGATATGGACGTTTCATAAGGAATGCATAATTCATTTTCAGTATATCTACCATATAATTTTAATTAATCTTTTATGGAACACTGATGGTTGAGAATAAATAGACTTGCAGTAAATTTCACATTTCTCCTACAGTAGTCTCTACAATAGTTGTGGGTTTTTTCTTTTAGTTGAAACTTTTCTCCAGGGTCAACATTTTATTCTTGGTAAGTACTTGAAACAAAATAATGCATTATATTTTGAAGAATTTTTTGCAAGCACGACTCCTTTTAACTGCAGTTGATCTTTCAGGTTTAATGGTGCACTTTGCCTCATTTATCTATCCACTATCCACTGACTCTTGCATGACAAGGAAGTGAATGAACCTTTTTTATTTAAGCTCACATTTTAAATTTCTTTCTTCTAATACAGTGCTTGTGTGATGAGATGGAACTTCAGGTAATTCCATTTGCTCTCGTTAGGGTTCCAGACTTTGGGTATTTTTGTATATGTAACATTAAATAATCTACACGATACTATAGTTGATAGCAGTAAACCCTTCCCACATCCTAATATAGAAATATTATAAAAATAATTGTTTGATTTCTTGTCCTCTCTAAGTGTGAAATTTCCTTTTTCTACTGAATACAGCATACTTACTTATCAAAAGTTATGCAGTTTCAGAACTAACTGAATATAAAATCACTTCTCAAATTAAGCATTATTTAAATTTACATTATTTTTATATACACTAGTGAAGCTTATCAGTTCTTTCTTCAGGCAGAGAATAGCTAATGATAAAACAGTCACGAAGCTTGAAAATATTGTGAACATCCAAATGTTACTTTTGTCCTCAAGCAGAAATAAAAAAAAAGTTGTGACTTTCTTACTATTCAGCATTATACATTGTTCATATAGTTTTATTAGCCTTCACTTTCTTCATTAATAGATAACATATATATATACATATGCCCCATAAAATGCTTTTTTTGATCAATATTTGGATATAACAGATTATTTTTCATATTTCAACTGGTAAGCAAATTACAACTTGCAACGAACATGATAGAAGATGTTTTTGTGCCCATTTTGATGTTCTAAAATTCAAATCAAGAGTTTCCTATTAACATAATCTGGTTTAAATAGATTTCTGCAATTCAGATCTCTGGAATGACCTATCTATCTCTTTTCTTATTGTTTAATACCAAGGCCCTGCTCTGTTGGCATTCATTATTCCTTTAACTTAAAAAATTAACTCAGACACAGTTGAAGTCTCTTTTCTTCTAACAGTGCTTAAATGTAGATCATTTCAGACATGTCTCAGTTAGTTGCACTATTAAATCCTAACATAAGATAAATGGTTCTTTATTACCCAAACTGTGATCCATGGCTGATACGAAACAAACAGATTAGTTACCAGGATTTTGAAATATCATTTGTAATGTACCTAGATGAGTCCTGCTTATTCTGAAGAACATGTTGGATTTTTCTGCATTTGATTAAATTCTACAAATAAGTTCTGTATATGGATTTGATAAAACCATTCTTACAAGGAGACTGTGACTGGTTCTCTAACTTTACCTTTTACTTTGCTTGAAGCCCGCAGTGTTCCCTTGGCACATAAAGAGGTACGTAGTGGGATTAAAAATGACTGGAAAGTTTGTGACAGCTGTCAGAATTCAGCTAGTAGAAATTATTGTGTTGCACATCTTTTGTACCCAGTTCTGCAGCTCCAGAACACTTAGGTCTATAGGAAATTGTTATCAGATTAATTCATTTTACACTAAGGAGTGGCAATTCCACACCTCAGAGAAAGGATTAATTCTTATTAGATTTTCTTTTGCAAGTGAGTAGTCTTTTTTAAAGAACTTAATCTCATGATTAATTTATGTGGTTCATTTCTGAACCCTTCACCCAGAAGTTCTTCACATCAAAGTAAAACTTATTTTACCATTCCAACCACCCACATTTCTGCTTCATGCTTAGCTGATCTTATAACCAATGTTCAACAAATGAGCTCAAAAACATGAAAGCATTAAAATACTAAGGATTAGATATTGTCAGCATTCTAGTTCTCAAAGAAAAAGACAATATGACATTTCAGATAGATAGATAGGTAGATAGGTAGATAGACAGAGAAGTAAAATGAGTCCTTTTAGCACACCTGTGAAGCTACATTGCGGTGCATAGTACATACCATACTTATGGCAACATGTCAGATGAACCCTGGAAGATGAAGGTTGGGAAGGAAATATGAATCTCAATGTTCTTTTCCCAAAGTAGCTAATCAAGTGTGAAATGATATTTTCCACATTGGTGATCTAAAGTATAATTTACGAGGAAAGTAGACTGTATGTGCCTGAGCCTCATATGCCCTCACAACTATATATCAAATTCCTCTCATAATATCTCTACTAATTAAGTAATTATAGAGTTATCTGTGTTTATTGATTTTGATAAGATTCAAGATGACAGATTGATACATGTTCTGGAATATGCTGGTGTCTCAAAATATACTCACCATATTTAGGAAATTCTGCACCAGACACAGAATGAGTAATATGAATAAACCATGTAACACCACTTAACATGTATTGTGTTCCATTTCAACAGAGATATAGAGAGGGTATCAAATTAGAAAGTTTAGGGGATACTGAGCAGAGTGCCAAAATTAGTGAAATTATATATTAATAGCAAAAGTTCTGTGGAAGGGTGAACAAGTTATGGAAAAACTAATAAATGTAAAGAAAACTAAAGCCAGTTGAAGTCAGAACTATCAAGATCTGTGCCAAAGTGACCAAGTGGAAGACCATATGATAGATGCATATGATGCAGGAGTCTGATAATACAGACAGTAGAAATGAGAAAAGTAATAAATGGAAAGATGATTATCAAAAAAAAAACAAACACCTTTTAGCAGGTTCTGAAAGGGGTTTTGTGCTAGATATATTTACTTCATCCATTTGTGATTAATGAAATATTACATGGCAAAAAAAGTCTAAAGGAAAAGATACAGCAACAGTGCTGTTATGAAAGCAGTATTGCTTGAATGATTAAAAGACTATTAACAGTTTTATGTGAATGATTGCATTTCACTACTTTAATTTTCAAAAGCAGTGAAAAAACAGAACAAGGAAATGGAGACAGAAAGACAAATAAATTGGAAATTTTGCAGAACAAAGTGCTATGTAAGATACAACAGATAAATTATTACTTTTCAGGCTATTAAAGTAGATTACTGAGCTCTTGCAGTGGGTTGAGCCTGGCTGGCAGCTAAACACCCATCTAGTTGCTCATTCACTCTGCCCCTCCTGGATAGGTGGCAGAATGCAAAAAGCAAAAGGAAGAAAACTTGTGAGTTGCGATAAAGAGAGATTAAACAAAAATGAGAGAGACAAAAAGAGAGACAAAAAAGAGAGACAAACCAAAAATGTTTGTACAAGTAAATTAAGAATTTCATTCACTACTGTCACAAAAAAAAAGGAAGGTTTAGAACAAACCTTGAAAAGGAGAGATTCTCTCTACCATTAAAAATTTATTTGACTATCAGAGCCACCAGGAAATCAAAACTCCTTTATGGTCTGACCAGTCTGATAGACTTTTGTATGTGAGAAACCTTCACTAGTCAGATTCACTGAATCAGATGGTATGTTCAATTTTCCCTTTTAGGGGGAGACTTGCACCAACAGACAGGAAAACCCCTCAACGGGTCTTCCTAAAGTGTTATTCCTAAAGTGTTATTCCACTGTCTGCTAGAATCTCTATAATGGACTTTCTCTAACAGTTATAAAATAACACTTTTTATTAAAACAAATTGTGATGAGGATTGTAGTCGAGGATAACTTCTGTCTACAAGAACATTTTTAAACTAAGTAATGACAATGAAAGACAAAGCATAAGCACAAAATATAAAGCAATGCAAATTCTAACCTCTAAAACAGTCAATTAGCACATACATAGGTTAAGGCCTACTCACACAGACATTCCTATGTGAGGGGGAGACGTCAATCAGCTTGTCAGCTGTCCAAGCTGCAGGTGGAAATAAAGCTTCCAAATTCTATCAAATTCCAACTTCCTTTTATACCTTTTTTCCTCCAGAAGGAGGTATGAAGGTTTTTTGTGAATACTATAGGCAACACTTTTTAAATTTGGAGTAGTGACATAAGGATTTATTTTTTCTTGATGGATAGCTGTCACAGGTGAAAAGGCACCACAATTCCCATCCAGTACCTGCTTTTGAAGATTGGTCAACAATGCCTTCATATCATTCCATTCTTCCAGTGTTCAGGTGCTTATCTGTGTTAGGGAACCTTTTGGGGATAACATGATCTTATGTTATCCAGGAAACAGCAGCTATTTTCTCCTTTTGTTTTCCACTCAGGAAATGGCAGCGGGTCCTTTCTCTGTAATTCTCTTTCTAACTGAACTCCTGTCTTTTATCCACTACTCCGCAACTGTTTCCATCAGCAGGCAGATCTTTAGCTACATCCTGGGTAACAGGGATCCATTGTGTTGTAATAATTACTTGGGAAGACAAACGTCTTAACTCCAAATATCTCAGCTTCCTCTTTGTTCTCCCAGTAAGCCAGGAGTTTGAGTGAGGTGATTCTCCTCCTTTTCTCTGCTCTCATGAGATATCATCTGGAATATTGTGTCCAGCTCTGAGGGCATCAACCCAGGAAAGACATGGACTGGCTCAGAAAGGCCCAGAGGAGGGCCATAAAGATGATTACAGGGCTGTATCACTTCCCCTATGAAGACAGTCTGAGACAGTTGGTGTTGTTTAGCCTGGAGAAGAAAAAGTCTTGAGCAGACTTTCTATCAGTATCCCAGTATCTAAAGAAGGCTAGAAGAGAGCTGAAGATGAACATTTTACAAGGGCAAGTAGTGACAGNGTCAGATTCACTGAATCAGATGGTATGTTCAATTTTCCCGTTTAGGGGGAGACTTGCACCAACAGACAGGAAAACCCCTCAACGGGTCTTCCTAAAGTGTTATTCCTAAAGTGTTATTCCACTGTCTGCTAGAATCTCTATAATGGACTTTCTCTAACAGTTATAAAATAACACTTTTTATTAAAACAAATTGTGATGAGGATTGTAGTCGAGGATAACTTCTNTGGATGCCCCATCTCTGAAACTGTTCAAAGCCGGGCTGGATAGGACTTCAAGCAACCTTGTCTTGTGGAAGAGGTCTCAGACCATGAAAGGTGGGTCAAAAGTAGATGATCTTTAAGATCACTTCCNAGACAAAGCATAAGCACAAAATATAAAGCAATGCAAATTCTAACCTCTAAAACAGTCAATTAGCACATACATAGGTTAAGGCCTACTCACACAGACATTCCTATGTGAGGGGGAGACGTCAATCAGCTTGTCAGCTGTCCAAGCTGCAGGTGGAAATAAAGCTTCCAAATTCTATCAAATTCCAACTTCCTTTTATACCTTTTTTNTTGTCTTGTGGAAGAGGTCTCAGACCATGAAAGGTGGGTCAAAAGTAGATGATCTTTAAGATCACTTCCAACTCAAACTGTTTTATGATTCTATTATTCTATGATTCCATGATTTTATACTGGTATGCTATCAAGACTGTTATAGCCACAAATCCAAAGCATAGCATCATTTGGGTTTCTAAGAAGAAAATTAACTCTTTCCCAGACAGAGCCAGAAAAATCTCCATCCCTTGTTCTTTATCATTAACATAATGCTTCATGACAAAACTAGAAGACAGTAGGGTTTGGGAGTAGAAGGTATTATTCAGAGACTAGCTAAGCATCAGTCTTCTTGTTGAGGATGACAACTGACTTTGTATCATTTTGTTTTGATGAGGTTTTTCTACCTCTATCTTCCCTCCATTTTTTGAACAATGTTTTTCTCAAGCCAAGAGTTCCCCCATTTTTTCTCTTATTCTCTACCTTGTATCCTGCAAGGGCTAGAGTGAGAGAGAGCCTACATAGTGCTCATTTGCTGGCTAGAATCAACCCACACTACCCCTCATTCAAGGGTCTCATTTCAGTGACAGACGAAAATTAATCATAAGATTGTATGAACAGTTGATTGACAGAGGTGGAATTTATTTCCTCCTCGTGAATTAGAACCTTTCACCCTACATAGTAACCTTATTGGAATGATCCATATTATTGTTATTCAAATACATTACAGAGAATGATTTTTAGAAGAAGCAGCAAGTTATCATCTTCCTTATCAAGCAAAACATCTCATCAGGAACTTATAATTCTGCTTGTTCATTATACAATAAACTTTATAACCTTTTAGCCTTTGTGTGACATTTCATATACAGTTTTGCTGAAGCCTATTGGGAGACTCTTTTTTTTTTTCAAAAATTGTTCTTTAGCCAGTTGCTAAATTACTGTTCTTGTCATGAGTACATCATCTTGACCCCTTGCCATTTATAAAGGAAGAACCATAAGGCATTTGCTATAAAAGAACGTTGATTAAAAAGAAATCCTTTTATTCTCAGACAAGCAGTTTCTTACCTTCCATTGCACACCAAAACACTATTTTTTTTCAGCTTAGAATCATGCTGGTTGAGCCTTGGAGTTGAGGAGATTTTTTTTACTGTGGATGTTCCACAGAGAAAAGAGAAATAGAGATCTAACCCTCCTCACTCTACATTTCACAGCGTGCCTATTTCCCAATGTAGATGAAAGACAGAGACGACTATTGCTTATTATGATTAATAGAAACAAATAAACAAGGTAATGAATAATGTTACCACAGCAATATTGTGCCACATTTTTAGCTCCACCTCTTCATTTAATTCCACATATTGACAATCCTCGAAGCCATGAGTCTTGACTATAAGTCATAGGAAGCAGCATCTCCGACATAGCCAATTACAAAGACCAAAACCTGGAAAAATATGTCAGTGAAAGAGTTAGGAAGCAGATAGGAATCATGACATGAAAATTAGCCTTCTAGACTAGCTGCTTGAGGTGGGTTATTAGTGAGGTATTGGAAAGAAAGACAGTAAAAGCAGTGACTTGTTTAGGGCTCCTAAATTCTGCTGATTCCCAAGCTAAGAGGGCAATAAGCAGTGATATTTCTACTAGGGGCAGAAACATGGGGACATATTAGTACCATAAGATCAGTGACTGCTCTTATGCCACAGAGAGGTGCCCAAAGGGCATATGGTGCAATATGTCAACTTCTGATGTGAATGAGAGCTTTGATTACACTCTACTATTCTATAGTGCTGAGGAACATAAGAGAAATTTTAAACCTTCACCTCTGAGATATTATATCTAGGTAAATAAAATTTAAGGGTCCACATAACAGAAGTTTATGTGTTTTACCCATTAAAACTGCACACAATATTCAAGGTGAGGTCGCACGAGTGCAAAGCTGAGCAGGACAATCCCCTCCTTCAGTTGGCTGGTGATGCGTTGCCTGATGCTCCCCAGGACACTCCTGGTTTCCAAGGCACTGCTGACTCATATTCAACTTCTTACTGACTAGGACGTCCAGGTCCCTTTCTACAGTACTGTTTTCCAGTACCTCATGCCCCAGTCTGTCTGTACATCCACAGTTGCCCCATCCCAGGTGCAGAATTCAACACTTCCTTTTGAACTTCGTATGATTGGTGGTTGCTCAGTTCTCTGATTTGTTGAGGTTTCTCTGTGGGGCTGGCCTACCTGGCTTCAAGAAAATCAACAGCTTCTCCTAGTTTTATGTCATCTGCAAAACTTGCTTAGCATGCTTTCCAGTCCTGCATCTAAGTCATTTATGAAGATGTTTCAGAGCACGGGGCCCAAGATGGAGCCCTGTGCAACCTCACCAGTGACATGTCTCCAGTCTGATGTTACCCCATTCACTGTTACCCTCTGTATTTGACCTATGAGTCAATTGCTCACCCACCACATGATGTGTTTGTCCAGCTGTGTGCTGGACATTTTGTCCAGAAAGATCCTGTGAGAGACAGTATGAAGATCTTTACTGAAATCCAAAGAGATTACATTAACTGGCTTCCCTTGATCAACTAGGTGGGTTACCTTGTCATAAAAGAAAACCAGGTTGGATAAACAAGACTTTTGTGTCATGGAGACATGCTGGCTATATCTATGACAGCACTGTCCTTCATTAGTTTTCCAATACTCCCAGAATAATGTTCTCTGTAACTTTACCAGGCACTGAAGTGAGACTGATAGGCCCGTAGTGTTCAGGGTCCTCCTTCTTTCCCTTCTTGAAAATTGGGACAAGATTAACCAGCTTCAAGTCAGCTGGGAGCTCTCCAGATTCCCAAGACTGCTTGAAAATCATGGAGAAAGGTTTTGTGAGGGCAACAAAGATTGTGAAGGGACTTGAGGAGAAGCCATGTGAGGAGTGGTTTGGTCTGTTAAGCCTGACGAAGAGGAAACTGAGAGGAGATCTCATTTTCTTCTGGACAAAAGGAGTCTGAAAGGTGTGTATATGTCTCTTCTTTTATTTCTTGTTTGAGACACAAATTAACAGCCAAAGTGCTGTACCATTAAAGGACAAAGAACAACATTTTAGGTGAGCAAGCCGTAAATTCTATTCATCTTGGAAACGTGTTTCAGTACTAAAGTGTTCTCTGCATCTAAGAGACAAAGAGAGAAAGAGGTTAAAAAACACAAATAAACCCATGAAACAAACAAATCCTTAAATAAAAAAAAAAAAAAAAGTGAAAGAAAAATATATGGATTTTTTTTTAATTCAATTTTTGTAAGGCACGAGACTGCCTTCAGCCCCATATGGATAAATCCACTGATTCATCAGTCTGAAATGTACCGAATCAAGAAAAAAAACTAAATAAGTGGCTTCCACCATGGTCAACTAAATTTTGAATCACAGAATCACAGAATTAACTAGGTTAAAAAAGGCATCTGGGATCATCAAGTCCAACCTATGACCTAACACCAACTCATCAACTAAACCATGGCACTAAGTGCTATATCCAGTCTTTATAACACTTCCAGGGATGGTTGACTCCACCACCTCCCTCTGCAGCCCATTCCAATGGACAATCACTCTTTTTGTGAAGAATTATTTCCTAATGTCTAGCCTAAACTTTCCCTGGTGCAGCTTAAGATTGTGTCCTCT
>VYZS01036534.1:19046-38337 GCA_013400695.1 Neodrepanis coruscans
GAGAGCCATGCCTATATTTTGAATGGTTCAGTGAGATCAAAGGTTACTTTTTGTTTTCTCATCACAACTGGTAAAAACATTTAAATTAGAAGTTTCAATCTAGTAAAGCACTTCCTGTCAAGTATGTGCTTAATTTTTCATTAGTCAACAAAGCACTTAAGCATTTCTTTTGTTCCTACTGACTTCAAATCATATACTAGCAAAAACCAAAACACATATATGATTACTTTCATAAAACAAGATCAAACTAAGAAATACATTTTAAATGAACTTATCCAATAAAAGCTTCAAGCTGACATCTGATTCCATTAAAATTTATTAGAGATTTTATCCTTTTCAAAATCCCTGAGAATAGCTGGGGAGATTAAATTGTCAAACTTTGATACCTTACCTAAAGTTAAAACCTTTCTGTCAAAAAAACCTGAACAAATATCAAAGTTGTCACGTGATGTTCAGCAAGAAACTACTGATTTTTAAGAATTAAAAATCATCTATGATGTAATGAGATTAAGATATGCACTATTTGTAATACTGCCAAATAAATGCTGCTAGTGCTTTTCAAACCAGCTAATGAAAACCACTTCTCACTGAACATCATATATAATACCACCAAGTATTCTCACATTTCCTCTCAAATGTGCAAGTAATTTTTGGGAGCTTTCTTTTTCCCATCAAATAGTAAAAATGAAACAATTTTAGTGGAACAGCACACTATACTGTTAAAGATCTTGAATATTTATAGTGAATGGAAAATCCACTAATGGTCATGTAAAAGTTACTGCATTCCAAATAACAGAGTAGATGAGTGTGGAATAAACCGGTGGAAAGTTTGATGTCTCCATCTTCCAATTAAGCCTGCTGCTCTACTATCTGTAACACCATCTTAAAACATACATTTTTCACAACATACAAAAACTAAGTTTTTCACATTTTCAGCTTTAAATTCCTAAATTCTTAAAACCTCATGCATATCCCTTCATTAAGATCCTCACTCTTCCTATGTGAAATCCACTGAGGTCATAGGTTGACAGTCAGATATTACCACTGACAGAAATATGAGCAGTCAACTCTCCAGCCTAAAGGGCATATAATTATCCAGAAACACCTCACCAGGTGTTCCCCTAGTTACCTGCACCCTAAAACTTGTACCTCTCCATTTTTAGGGAAGCACTTCTGTCTGTTCATCACTATCTCTTCATGAAATCCCTGTATCCCCTTATCTACATTTTTTACAAATTACAGTAATTTTCTTCTTTTCATTATTCCCCAAGTTCCAGCTGCTCAAATGCACATACTAAAAACAACTGATGAAGGCAGCTACATCATTGCTAAGGACCTTCATCTTTGTCCCATTAATTTTAGAATCACACAGTCATGTGCTACTATATGCATTTATTGCCCAATTCACCTAGGGCTTTGCAATGGACAGAGCAGGTCAGGAAAGTCATGTCATGAGCCACGGTATGTTCAAATACAATTTCTCTCTTCAGCAGTTTCTATAGATGGGCTTTCAGTCCTCAGTGAAATGTAAATCTGCTGTTCTGCCCACTAGACATTCAGGAGGAAGCTGAAAAAGAAAAGCCAATACTCTTCATCTCAAAAGGCTTTCTCCAGGTGTCAGAAATCCTCCGAAAATGCTGCCCTGACTCCCACTACCCTGTCCACCCTGCATGGCACTTGCTTTTCCAACACAAAACACTCTTTCTCCTTGGCCTATATGTCTGCTTATAATTATTTACATTTTTCATTTTTCACATACTTTCGTATAATGAATTTGGGTATCCTTTTAAATGGAGAATGTGAAAAAGGTGAAGCCAGTCTGCAGTTTTTTATTCATTTTTAAGGAGTAACCTTCGCAGCTGTATCAGTGTCATTGGGAGATACGAACCTTGTTCTAAGAAAGGAGACTGCTTGGCTGTCTGATGAAAGTGTGTGTAAAAACAGAAGCAGATAAGAAACCCACAGTGTATAAACATGAGGAGAACAGCTTCTTATAACATGAAAGCAGCACCACTGATAAAGCGGTTAAGGCAGCAAAGTATCTGAAAAGTCACAGTCACAAAGAAGGAGTAACCAAGCACAGACCAAAAGCTTATCCCCATGTCACAGGACCTATGAAGTAGTTAAATGCAGTCCAAGTTTAAAAAAAAAGTTGTTTTTTTTTAATATAAAAAACATATAGTCAGAGGCTTTTAGTAAAATAATTTGTACATTTCTGTGTAGCTTTCATGACATACTTAAAGGAAAAAGAAAGAAGGAAACGAGAACAGTTCAAAATGAAAATAATTTGATTAAATTAAAAAAACACCTTTCTGAAATAAGTGCAGAAAGAGCATTATTATATTTTTAGTCCTTTCCTGCATTTTCTCCCCTTCTATTGCTAGTTAACAAGTTGCAGACATATACAGGCAAATCTGAGAGCAGTATCTCAGTATCAGTTCAGAAGGGGTTCTACAGAATTGTTGCATTCCCTTCTCAAGCATGGCTTAGAGATAAGACTGAAGCAGTACATTCAGCAGAGGCTGCAGAACCGAGTGTTTGCCTCGTAAAGTCCATCTGGAGCAGCTGGGGACTATAAAGAGATAACCCATGGCTGAAAACAAAACCTCACAATCCATTCCAACAGAAAACTTTGAGAGTGAGAAAAGTAATGACTCTTGCTCTGTGGTGTGCTGATCAGCAGTCAGCTGCATGCCTCAGATAGTTAACCCAGTGAAATCAATGGCAAAACTCCTCATTTTCGACATGAACAGGATTGCCTCTGACATTTATATAGGACAGCAGCAGCTACAAAAGGTTACTTGCAAATCCAGTACAAGCTCTAAGCCATCTATTTTCTTTTACCTGCAAATATTACAAAACAGGAAAAAAGCTACAGAACCAGTGAGAGTCTTCTGGAATGTTCCCATGCATGCGAAAAGCATCCACAACATTTCAGACAAACTTAAAGTATTACAAGATGGCAAGGAAAATTCTTGACACGTTGAAATGATAATGTTTAAAATTGGATTCCAAGTGACAATAATCAGCAAACCGTTAATATAAATGAAAGTTGTCATATTCTTTTATGTATTTATATAAACATCTTAGGAAATGTGAATAAGCACTTAATACTTCTTCAGAAATTTACTAAAATAGAAGGAAACATCAACAAATATACTTTACCTGTAATCTGCTCCCCAAATTATTCATTCTTATAAAAAACTAATACATCATTTTTTATATATTATCTACTAATTTTGGACATCAGAAAGTGGAAGTTCGTGTTAATTTCCACTAAGTTTGTATCTAAGTAACCAATTTTTTCATTACTAACTCATCACAGTAAGCAACCAAACCAACCAATTCGAAGTGTATGTAGATTATACCTGATATAAAGCCTCTGTCAGCACAGAAATATCCCTATGACTATGAGTGGATGATGAAAAATAATCATGGCAAAAATAGATAAACATGTTGAGAAATTTTAAAAAATGCTGGGTATAAACTTTGATAAAGTGAATGTGTTAATAACAACAATAACCTCTCTACTTCATGGAGAGATGGATAAGAGATGGATAAGATCTAATACACAAATATACTATGTTCAAAGGTGGCAAAAAGTGCTTGCAAGTATTTTTAGGTGACTTACTGCATCTCTTCTTCCTAAATGACTTTTCCCTCTGATTCAAGCCACTGTCTTCCTCATTCTCCTCAGACTCACAGGGAACTGCATTGAGAGTGCATCATTTGCATGCAGTAACCCATCCCCTGAAATGTTTTTAGCTTGAATTTGAACTGTTGTATTTTACATTTAATTAAGTAATCCTAATTTCATGTGTATAAATTCATCAAATCAGTCTGAAATCTGGATAGAAGAATGACTATGTACTAAACCTTGGCTTTCTGAACATATTCATCCTTAACCAAACTATGAATGAGTGATCCACTCCAGCTGTCTAGAGAAATGATCCATTGCCTTCCAACACACACAAAGTTGACACAAAGGCCAGTGATCAGCTGCTAAGTATAGTAGGGAAGTTATTTTGCAAAATCAATGAGCTATTGGACTGCTCATATGTTGCTGAACTCAGCTACATCCATATTCAGTATTGCCCAACATTCACAGCATTATATATTTATGTTGACTACTTCACAGATTTCATACTAACTATATATATATAATATACATATTATATATACAGTTACTATAGATTATATATATGACTATATTTATACATATATATAAAGATATGACATCTAAGCAACATAAAATGAAAAAAAGCCCCACAAAGCAGTAAAAAATGTGATAGCACTAAATGTATTCGAACATAAAGCCCTTGATGATAAATCATCCTTCTTCTTCTTCAGGAGCTATTGTGACCGGCTATTTGGGCGTAACCTAGGATTTTCACAGATCTATAATGATCATATATTAACTTGACTCTTCTGAAAGACATGATGGGACTTTTTTTCTGAAGTTCATAGTTAAATAAGCAAGATGCCTAAGAAAAATAATATTTTCATTTTATATTTGACATTTGATTCCTTTTCAGTTTCACTGCTTAAACAGTTTCATGCTTTTGGTTTATGCTCCCATTCAAAAAAAGCATATAAGTGCATGGATGACTATAAGTATTCATGTAAACTAACTCCAGTTATTGAAACATTGCACCTTGTGACTAATTCCACTGGCTTTAACAGAATCTAGGCATTTGCTTAAAACTAACAGAATTTAAGTAGGTGCTTAAATAATCTGCTTAATGAGTCTGGAATGACTGTCATATACTGAACAGTTTGTGAACTGAACTGTAAACAGAAACATGAATCACAGTTATATCACTTTATATTTATTCAGCAAAACATATATTTGCTTAGCAGAAAAAGACTTTGAATATCATACATAAATTTTATTTAGTATGTAAGAGTACAAGAATGAATTCTAAGAAATCTGAAATTTATTTCTTCACCTTTAGTAGCAATCAAATTGTAAGAGCATCAGTAGAAATATTTTGAAGGCTTTTCTACCTCTTTTATCTCATGTTTCTACAAGGATATTAATTCATAGTAAAAGATAAAAGTATAAATTAGGCCAGCTTGAAGTGTTAAAGTATGTGTGACATTACAGAATGAATTTACAGAATTTATAGTATTTTAATTACATTAAGGGAAGATTAAGAATATATTACTTCACAGCAGAAGATACCAGTTGTGGATAATAAAGGCATAATCAATGTTGCTGGATTCAATTGATAACGTTCTTTCTTTTCAGAATTCCATACAAGTTTTAAAGAGGTGGGTATCATGCATGAAAGCATCTTGCTTCCAATGAAAAAAATAACAAGATTTCCTCACATTTAGCCATGAATGTAAACAGTTTTAAAACATCCTTGTATAATATCTGTAAAGCTTTGGGGCTGTGACATCTTTGTTTTAGAGATAAACTGCAAAGATTTGTAGAGATTTGTCTAAACTTGGAGTAAAAAAGGGTCAGATTTTGCCTAGCTGATCATAAGCGCTACAGAATTAAGAAGGAGAATGCCAGCCTCTTGCCTGAGGCCAACCTGAGTTAAATTTAACTGGATATTTCTTGATAGAGCTAGGGAAAGAAAGGAATAGAAAATACCAGAAATCCTGATAATCTAATCAAGATGCCTTCTCTTTCTCCTGGTTTTATGGACAGCCTCAATGCTACCGCAATTTATTAATCCAGAATATAGAATCATTTAGGCTGGAAAACACTGCTGAATGAAAGTCGCTTCAAAAACTGTTAGAAGGAAACACTAACTTCAGTTGCAACCATGTACACCCATGCAGTATTTGAAGTGCTGATTTTTTTTTCCCAAGGGATGATGGGATGGACAGCACAGGAATAAGCAAAACAAAGTGCTGGGTAAAGCGGAACCAGCTTGATAGAAATGCAACCCGGCTTAGAATTCCCCACAGCTGAGTGATTAGGGCACTAAATGCCCTAAAACCTTGTGCATGGCAAGGGTTTGGGAAAGTGATTTGGCTAGAAACCCTCATGAATTTATTTAATAAATAAATGCCTCAACTAATTCCTGAACTGGCTCACCAGGAAGCTACCTGAATATTAAATGGAAAGGAAGGGTGTGGGTGGGACTGCTGATGTGAGAGAGGGAGGAGGAAAACAGAATTGGGCAGCCTGAATTTAGATTGGATTAAAATGAACCACACCCTTCTAAGCCTGAAGCCCACATAAATTGTGACATGGGGAAAACTTGAACTAAATCAATGAAGATATTATGGACTCTTAAGCCTGGCATCATTCTCACTTTGATGTCTTTGACTAGAGGAATATTTTAGCTACTTTTGTTGGCAAATCCTTAGTCTTGGATATGAAGCCATCAACATGAAACTAAATAGAACTTTAAAAATGTTCAATTAAAAGATTTATTCTGTTCATGCATTAGATGTGTGTGTCCTAAAAAAAGACATGTAATTTCACATAAAAGTTCTAAATACAGTGCGGAAAATATTTTGTCACAGAAATTTTACATTTATCTAACTGAGAACTCCTTGCTGAGATAGCTTAGTTCCCTGAAGTTGGTAGCAACAGATATGGCTTATTATCCTGTTTGACTACCCTGAATGCTATAAAGTTCATATAATAAGTGCCTTGCTACAAAAAACAAAACAAAACAGAACAAAAAAACCACAAAGCTCAAACCAATTTAATAAATTGTGGAATTTATTATTTCACATTATTCTTTGCAGAAACTTGGTAAAATTTGTAAAAACTCACTACAGTTACATACCATAAATTGTATAAATAAATATGACTTATATTTCATTTATACAACTTCTGTAGTATTCCACAGAGTAATGTAGAAACACCTCATTTTATGGGCACAGTAAAAATGGAGCATTTGCGACCTAGGAATGCAAATTACGGGAGAATATGTCCTGCAACTGCTTTCAGTAATTTAAAGAAGGGAGGCTAGAATGAGAACTCCTTTCATACAATTAAGATTAAAAATTCTGGATATCCCATTGGCTGGGTGACTGCTCTAACTTGCATGCTATCCTGAGTATTCCAAATGAGATGTGCTAGTGTCAGTGTACATAACTAGTAGCTTGGGGAAAAGAGTGAACAAAAAGATGTCCTAGTGCATTGCTACTTTATTCTACCTTTGAACTGAAGAAAATATCACCACCTCTCTTTGAAGAGCTTGTCCAGCACAGGGTCTCCTATCAGGTAACACAGCATTTCTCTTAACATTTTTTTCATAGGAAGTTGGCCACAACTTACTTTTGTGAGGGGAGCAGTTTTGCATATATGAGATATACTTTCAGAATGCTTAACAGAACAAGTTCCTCAGCAAAAGTAGGCAAAGCAACATCTTGTTTCCAGATCTCAATCTAGTTTTGGCAGAAGCTAGGCACAAACTTGCTTAGACTGGGCAGAAGTCTAGACACCCTAGTAACAGCATTTCCATGTTTGAACTGACTACATCGATACACTTCTAAAGCAAGGAATCAACTCCACAAGACTCAACAGAATCACTGCTCTGGATGTAGGCAATTACATTACATCCTTGGTGTTTAAATTCTCATTTGGATTCAGTCACTATACTCATCGTAATTTAAATGCTTTCAAAAAAACATTAAACATAATAATATTCAAATAAAAGTGTGATAGTTGCTTTATGAAAGTGTAGATACATTCACATGATGTGCGATTGTTCATTATACAAACCATCTTATTTCCATACTATGAAGGAACTGCTTCAGATGGGTGGAACAATTTCCCTGCTTCCTTTGTCACGGGCAGGGACTTCTTGCATGAAAGGGTGCTGGTTTACTTCATAGGACTTGCCTGATCATGAGCTTCTTTAGCAAAACAAAACAAATGAAAAACACACACCAGTACTAATTATCTTCGCTAGTTATTCTTCCTCCTCAGAACAGTCCCACGTTTTTAGGCACTGTATGTAATGTGACTAAAGGAGATGATATGGAGCTATTTATTAGTAATAACAACCACTGAAGTACTTCTCCATTTCCTCCCTACAGGTTTGAACAGGTTCTGTAGCAAACTTGTTGTAGTAGTTTTACTATGACAGTGATGGTAAAGATACACTTTAACAAGATTTGTAAGGAAAATTATATATTTGCAGGGAAGAAAGAAGCAGGCTTTCAGGTAGACAAACACAAACCTGCTCAGGCCACAGGAAAGACTCTTGTCTGCAGTCATGGAGACATTTAAATGACTGGTTCCTTTCCCAGAGAGTTAGGTGCTTAAATCATATTTCATTTGCATGGTATGTGTACCACAATGTCCGCTCAAAATTACAGAGAAATGATATGTTATATCAACTCATTGATAAGTAAAAAGTTTGCAATCCTTTCCATTAGTTTAATATGGTTAACTAAAGATTTCCTGTGTGGAAATAAAAAAACAGCAAACAAAAAGGAAGGAATGTGAAGAAGGTTAACAATTTAGTAACCAAAGAATCATGGAACTACTAATGTGGATACACATGCTGAAGTCTGGCAAAATACATATATGAAAGGCACCATGGAGTAACCATGGAGTCCCATCTGGGACCTTTTTGGACCCTCAAAATTATGAGCTTATAAAGGAATATAAGTACACTGAATATTTTTTGCAGCTGAATGGGAGTATATACCCTCTCCTAAAATCATGTTTGTTTAGAAAACAATTTAAACTACTGTTCTCTGGTGGGGTTTTTTTGTTTTGTTTTGTGTTTTGTTTTGTTTTGTTTATAGAATCTCTTTTAGAAAGGCATTCACCGTCTTTGGAAAGGATCATCTGTAACATCTGGTACTTTTGAGGGAATATGAAAATAGAGCTAACCCTTTGTGTAAGCCTCTGTAAGGTAAAGGTATGGAAATATAAGGCGGTAAATTCTGCTTTAAGATAAAGGAACCTGGCTGTAGGTACCTGATGCATGTGTGGTGAAAATGAAAAAGTTGAGAACCATGAATTATTGAGAGGAAGGGAAAGGCTAAGAATATTCAAAAAGTACCAAAAATTCACATTTTCAGTATGAGTAGGGGCAAAAATGAAAGAAAAGAGAGTACAGGCCTGCCAACTTGTCCACGAATTATGTCTGAATTGGGCAAGAAACTATGTTTCACACCCACTGTCGGAACCCAATGGCCAGCTCTACTTCCACCTGCAATTAATGAAGTTGGGAATTTTGATTCTAAATCTCACTGTATGTAGAATAAATGGCATTTTCTTTCCGTGAAGTATTGTGAATAATAATCAGTACCAGCAAAGTCAGTTCTAAGTAGGTTATACAGAGGTGGCAAAGCATATTAATAATATGTTGACATTCTAAATATAAATTGCAATTATATTGCTACAACTACAACTAGTGAATGCTTTGGATGCCAAGGAAGGAACCTAATTTTTAATCTCAAGAACATACACTGCATCAAATGGAGATAATCTTGTGCTTTGGAACCTTGCAGAGCCTTTTTGAATGTGTGCTGTCATACAGACCACAAACTGTTGAAGCATGGCAGGCTGTTTAAAAGACAATTTTAAGTTCCTGAAGTAATGTAATCATTAAGTAAAGTTTTTAGCATAAATGGAAATATCACTTGAAAGTAACCAATATCCTCTTTAACATCTGAGCAGTGAATGATCACTTAGCTTTTATTTTAAAAAAGTTTCAGGAAGATCAATTACCAATTTTCTTGGATAGACTGAAGCTAATGTACTTTCTCTTGAAAATAATCATCAAAAGCAGTTTACATCTTTTTCATAAATTTGCAATTATTTCTCCAAACAACTGAAGTTACATTTTATATACACTGAGATTTCTTCAATGTATAAATGTTTATTTTTCAAACTGTTATCTTAAACAAAAAAATTCTGTTAATGCTGAGAGAGCTTTGTTGGCTTACTCATCTTTCGACCAAACAGGAATTAACATTTTCTATTTCAGTTTAAGGAATCTTTAAAATATCCCATTCAAGGTAATTCTTGTACACAAAATATAATCACAGAATGGGTAAGATGGGAGGGGACCATAGTGGGGCATCTGGTCCAACCTCCCTGCTCAGGCAGGGTCATCCTAGAGCACATGGCACAGAATTCCATCCAGGCAGTTCTTGAATATCTTCAGTGAGGGAGACTCCACAGCCTCTCTGGGACCATGACCCCAGTCCCCAGTCACCCTCAGAATAAAGAAGCACAAAAGAAAATTAAGTAAAGTAGTAAAGCAAAACAGAAGTGCAAAACTTGGATTCCAGAGTTCACAAATGACATTTGAAATTCCGTAGCAAAAGTGATGTCATCCTCCTTGACTGGTGACTCTTCACAGGCTGACAGGAAACTGGAATGACATAACATTTTTCCAAATTAGTCATACCACTTTATGTCAACAAGCTAAAAGATAAAAATGCATGTTTTATCCACTGAGTATCACGACTATAAATGACACTCTAAGGTCGTCTTAAAATTCAGGATAAATGTACAAAAATTTGTAACTCTTATAAATAATTTATATATTTGTATTAATTTTTTTGTATACACACAATTATTTCTCATTATTATTGCGTTTACTTCACTTTGAAACTAATAGGCCTTATATTCCCCTGTCATCACATTTTAATAAAAAGGAGATGCTAAATGCCACCCGTGTGACTTGATTTACACAACAGCTTTGTGGACATCCTGCTCCCTGGAGCATAAGGTAGCAGCTGTGAACAGGGTAAAACTGGGCCAGAACAAGACGTGGAAAAAAGCAGGATTTTCCTTCCCAATTTTGACACGTATGCTTCACAGTGACTTGGCTCATGCACCGATTTTCCCTGTCTTTCAGCATAATCGTCAACAGCTTCTTGGCCGCTGTGGAAGGAGCTGTGGTACTCGACGGCTGCTGCTCCATGAGGTGGGTGCCTGCTCCGCTGAGCCGAGCGCATCCCAGCACACCCATCAGCTCTCCGCAGCCACACAAATAAACCTGCAGGATGCGCATAGCCCAGTGCAGCATCCACACCTGCTTGGAAACAGGCAGTGAAACAGAGCGTGAGAAACCCTTCCAGACGTGCGGGCGAGGGACTCCCGCTGACTCCCGAACAGCCCGGTTACTCGAACACGCGCCCCCACGCGTGGGGAACGACCGGCTCTTCCCAGAGCTCTTACTGTGCAGCCCCCTGGGCCCGGATGCCGCTTCGAAGAGGCACCATCGTTCATTNGGCCGCGCCTCAGCCCGCCCCGCCGGCCTTCAGCCCCGCCGGTCCCGGCTCGCCCGCCGCGCCCGAGCCCACCGCCTACAAGCTGGAGGACCTGGAGACCCTGGCCACCGTGGGTGAGTGCGGGCATGGGTGGAACAAAGGAGCTGCCGTGCTTGCTTTGGGGCCGTGCCCGGCGGGAGGAGGTGCCCCAGCAGCCGGCTGCCCCCTTCCTCGGCATCCTTTTTTTTTTTTTTTTTNAATATCCCATTCAAGGTAATTCTTGTACACAAAATATAATCACAGAATGGGTAAGATGGGAGGGGACCATAGTGGGGCATCTGGTCCAACCTCCCTGCTCAGGCAGGGTCATCCTAGAGCACATGGCACAGAATTCCATCCAGGCAGTTCTTGAATATCTTCAGTGAGGGAGACTCCACAGCCTCTCTGGGACCATGACCCCAGTCCCCAGTCACCCTCAGAATAAAGAAGAACAAAAGAAAATTAAGTAAAGTAGTAAAGCAAAACAGAAGTGCAAAACTTGGATTCCAGAGTTCACAAATGACATTTGAAATTCCGTAGCAAAAGTGATGTCATCCTCCTTGACTGGTGACTCTTCACAGGCTGACAGGAAACTGGAATGACATAACATTTTTCCAAATTAGTCATACCACTTTATGTCAACAAGCTAAAAGATAAAAATGCATGTTTTATCCACTGAGTATCACGACTATAAATGACACTCTAAGGTCGTCTTAAAATTCAGGATAAATGTACAAAAATTTGTAACTCTTATAAATAATTTATATATTTGTATTAATTTTTTTGTATACACACAATTATTTCTCATTATTATTGCGTTTACTTCACTTTGAAACTAATAGGCCTTATATTCCCCTGTCATCACATTTTAATAAAAAGGAGATGCTAAATGCCACCCGTGTGACTTGATTTACACAACAGCTTTGTGGACATCCTGCTCCCTGGAGCATAAGGTAGCAGCTGTGAACAGGGTAAAACTGGGCCAGAACAAGACGTGGAAAAAAGCAGGATTTTCCTTCCCAATTTTGACACGTATGCTTCACAGTGACTTGGCTCATGCACCGATTTTCCCTGTCTTTCAGCATAATCGTCAACAGCTTCTTGGCCGCTGTGGAAGGAGCTGTGGTACTCGACGGCTGCTGCTCCATGAGGTGGGTGCCTGCTCCGCTGAGCCGAGCGCATCCCAGCACACCCATCAGCTCTCCGCAGCCACACAAATAAACCTGCAGGATGCGCATAGCCCAGTGCAGCATCCACACCTGCTTGGAAACAGGCAGTGAAACAGAGCGTGAGAAACCCTTCCAGACGTGCGGGCGAGGGACTCCCGCTGACTCCCGAACAGCCCGGTTACTCGAACACGCGCCCCCACGCGTGGGGAACGACCGGCTCTTCCCAGAGCTCTTACTGTGCAGCCCCCTGGGCCCGGATGCCGCTTCGAAGAGGCACCATCGTTCATTTTTAACTTTCTGTGGGAAGCGGACGGGACCTTACCCCGCGCCCCAGCAGCACTGAGGGAGCGGGGGGGCAGGCTCCCCTCCACCCTCTGCCCCGCAGCACCGCCGCGCTGCCCCTCGGGCGGGACGCGGGGACGCGGACCGACACACTGCGATCACCGCCCCCGCCACACACCCCCAGACCGCGTTCTCGCTGTGCGGCGGGGCCGCGCTTCGCCCCGGCCCCTCCCCGCCCCTTCACCCCTCAGCGGGACGGTGCCGCAGCGGCAGCGGCAAACCCCGCCCCTCCGCCCCGCGTGTGGCGCGGCTCGGCTCGGCTGGGCTCGACAGGGCAGAGCGCGGCGCGGCTGGGCGCACCCTCGCCATTGTCTGCACGGCGGTCCCTGCTGCTGGCTNGTCCGCGCCCTTCTCTCTGCCGCCGGCGGGTGCTCAGCGGGCTCGAGGGGCCCGCGGTGGCGGTCGGCGGCCGAGGAGGACGCGCCGCAGCCTCCGCGCCGTTCGGGAGCCTCGCTGCGGGTGTGCGGGAGGCTCTCGGTATTGTCTGTTCCCGGTGTCACCGGCTCCGGCTGCGGGATCGCGGCTTTGGTTTGCAGCAGAGAGAGCCCGTAACCGGGTTTGGCCTGCCTGAGGTGGGGACAGCCACAGCTGAAGCTGAAAGACATTTTGGTGTAAAAACCTGGTTGATCTGGTTTAACTTCATTTATCTTCATGATGATAGAAAATTCATCATTTAAATGTAGTTGTCGGGCCAGTGAAGAGATCAGACGGGTTAACTGAGTACAGCTGAGTGTATGTCAAACACCCAACACGCTGTTGCCTTGAATATTGATGCAAAGATGCTTTGCATGTGTAGAATTTTGGTAGAAGGTAAGGTAGCATCTCACATGTACCACACTTACTAAAAACTGTAGTCACTGACGTTGCAGAGTAAATTCATGTGCTTAATAAACTGGCATTTCAGTCATCTGTAATGATGTTCGTTATGTTCATGTCCAGTGTATCTGTCCATGCTTTGCATTTGAACGTACAGTCCTAATAGTTATAAACATTTTTGCACCTGGTTTGAAAGCCTGTATGTTCGACTACATGGACATTTTGCTCATTTTTTCTTTATAGGACAGGTAAATTATTTTGGATAGATTTATTCCATTAAGTGCTCTAAATCTTCCCCTAAGCTGTCTTTAGTCAGAAAGGTGCAATAGAAACCCTTTCTTATTGAAGTTGGTGGTTTTAATAGGCCTTCAAAAACAGGGTTGGAAAGGTCCAAAAATGCTGTGAAGATCACCTTATCTTCTTTTGAAATGCGTTGGTTTTTAAATAATTTTCCAATTTGGAACATGAACGGGCACTCTGTTAAGAAGTTATTTGATATTATTAAGAGACTTCTTGAATGATTTGTGCTATTTCCCCCCCCCCCCAGAAGTGGTTGATCTTGTTCATTATATCATGACCAGTTGCTGTGGATACAAGTGTCATCACAGAGGATGAAGACTTCAAGTGAAACATAGATTGCAGAAAAATAGTAGTTCTTAAAAGAAGCATAGTAGCCATGGAAATATTCCTGAGGCCAATAAAGAATTGTGCAAACAGTATACCTTTTTAGAGTTCTTTAAGATACTCCTTAGAGGTTATGGAAAGACAAAGTTATGATTCCACAGGGTATAAAGAGAGACTTTAGAAAGTGAGACTGCTTGATACAAAGATCCAGAGAAGGGCATGAAATATAAAAGGAACAGATAGCTGCATATCAGGGCACCGAGAGAATACTTACAGTCTCCCTTCCTTTTCTGTCTTCCCCAGCTGGCTTTTGCTTTAGTTCTTTTCTCAAATAGCTCTATTTTAGAACATGACCATTTTTTGCATCTTTTTTGAACTGTGACATTGGTTCTTTTGTAGAGAGAAGGAAGACAAAACCAAAAACTAGAAGGGTATAAAAATGTGCACAGATAGATACGTAATGCCTTACCTTGTCAAAGAAACTGAGCTACCTTCTTGTAAGTTGGTTTGAAAATGAATCTATGGCATGCCTGTGTGCCTCAGTAGAAGGCTGTAACAGGGACAGAATCTCACTCCTGACCAGGAAGCAATACTGCAGCCTCGAAGTGATACTGAAACTGAACACATTTATATCTGCCTCTGAGTGGCTGAGTTTATAAAAGATGCAGTGCCCTTTAATGTCTCTGTAGTGCTCTGAGATGTAACCCAGTAAGTCTGCATGAGGTTGGGGTGCTCTGTGTGCACCTCCTAATATGCCACATTGCATTTCTGAGTTAACTGGGCTGCAGGTTAAATCAGTATGAATACTGCAGGGTAGTATGTAGATGTGTAGTTTACTTTGGAAAAATAAATGTCTTTTTTGCTTGACTTAAACCTTTTTTTAATTAAGTTAGTAAAATACTCACTAGTTTTATATTACACATACTGAAAGAGTATATATACAATTCTTTTTAGCAGTGGTTTAAGTCAGTATTACCCTATCTTCCATTTTTATCTCCCTGCACAAAAAGATGAGATTATTGTCACCAGTTTCACTAAAACAATTTATAGTTGTCTGGAGTACGACTGACTGCTCTGATAAGAATAATAATTTCTTTCTGCTGATGTTCTCAAAAGCCATGTGCTTCATCTGAGATATTTGCAGATGTTTGTGGAGGGGAGGAGGAGTACTCAGAAATTACATAACAGGAAGTTCTGGTATCTTCTTTACTAGAATCATTGTTGCTTATAGATATACCCAGGCTTAGAAGTAGTTATGGCCTTAAAAACTATCAACTTGAGAAGGTGTCAAAATAGGGAGGTGAGCTCCGTGCTCTTACAGCTTTTTATGAGTGGTATTTAAAGTAATATTAGTGTCTGTGAGATTGTGGTCGTCCATGACTTTGGGCAGCTTCTCTTGGAGGATAGAATAAAGTCCATGTAAATGAATGCAGTACCTGCTTCAAATATAGTAACTACTGTTTTAAGTATCCTTCACAGTCTAAGAGTATTAAAATCTGTCTTTTTAACTGACCACCGTAATGCAGTCTGGATTACCTGTGTTCTCTGTGATTTCTGTTGGGACAGTGTGTCTGGTTTAGCAAAGAACTCACTGAGAATGAGGGAAGGGGCTAGAGGGAAGTAGAGTTTAGCATAATGATTCAGAGGACATTTATCTCCTCCAAACATCCTAGTACTCAACCTTTGGCTTAGTGTTTGTAGGCCCTTTGTTAGAAGGCATTTGGAACAGTCTAGAGTACATGCTTTCGGGGAAGTGCCCTAATATTTAATTGATAAAGTGAAGTTACGGGTTTGGGGAGGGTGTAGGAGTAGGGTGCATGCTGGTTTCTGGCACTGAGAGAAGTTGAACAGGAAAAATATTTCTTAAAGGGTTCTTCCTGAAGGGTTGGAGATGTGATTTTGAACCTTTGAAGTGTGTGGAGTTTTTTCTGTCTTCTTATATGAAAGGTGAACGCTACTGCTTTGGAGGCCTCGAAGGTGCCTGGTTATCCCCATCTTCTTTCGAATTGATTTTCCTTTTGAAGGAGGTCAAAATACAGGTGTTTGCTCAGCACACTCAGAAGCTGCTGCTTAGACCAGGCTGAAAACCCTGTGAATCTTGGTGAATTTATATAATCAGCTGTGCCAAGATTGAGCTAGTTCTGTGCTGCACAGAAGCAAAAACTTATATTCTGTGAACACCATATTCATTGAAACTTAACTGCTGAATGTTCACTGCCCACTTGTGCTTGTCTGAACCCATTTCAAACTTCTTGCACGTCTGCTCAGTGGAAGAGGAGACTGTGAAAAGTAGTGGCATAGTTTCTGAGTCCTCCTTGGCTTTGATGAGCATTTAGCATGAGCAACCTTCCTACTCCAGTAGCCGGAGTGCCTGCAGTCAGACACATGACATGTATCCTGAAATGGAGATGATTAGATTTTTCATTATGCCATAAGGAAAAAGTCATTCAGGTAAACTAGAATAATAAGTACAGGAAAACCAGGAGGTTTTTTTGGATAGGTGAAGTGGAGAGGAGTGTTACATTCTGACCTGAAATGTATGGTAATAGGAAAGGAAGAAAGAAGAGAACACCACGAGAAGTAAGAGGACAGACTTATTGTTGTCCTCTCTCCAGTGAGATCTGTTTCTTGCCCATTTTTCAAAGTGCAGTGGATTCTGTGGCAGGCTTTATAAATGTAAATTTGGTTTTGTATGTCTACTCAATTGATTGAAATACTTTAATAACAGTATTTTCATGCAAAAAGATTCTTTTAAACTGCTGTTCCCATGAAGTGCTTTATACTAAACAAATGCAGAATAAAAAATGGGGCAAACCAGTATTTTCATTTTTATGAGCATGGGAAAATTTAAAGATGTTAATGGGAAAAATGAGGCACAACATATTTTCAAATAGTTAATTCCTCTATGTTCACACACTAAAGGTGCTAGCCAAATTAATTTCAAATGGCATTCTATCAGCAAGATAGTAGGTACAGAACTGTTGTCTAATGCTATAGGAAGGAATTGGCTCCTGCATAGGACATTACAGTACTATTTTCCCAGAGTATCATCTAGGTAAGAAATTCTGCCAAGTTCTAGCCAAGTTCTTTGCAAGCAAAAACACTTGTGGCTGCTTTTTTTTTCTTTTTTTTTTTTTTTGGATTGAAGTGGCAGTGCTGAAGTCACTTTCTTACCAACTGTTATTTTTGGTTTCACTACCAAGGTTCTCACCTTTAAAATATATTAAGAGATGTGTGAGCATTTTTTCCCTGTTTTGTCACTTTTTGTTGATACTAAAATGATAAATAATAATATATGATTTTACTTGGCAATGTTCTTAAATACCACAAGTTTTGAAAGAAAACATGGACTGAATGTCATGACTATAATTGTGACCTGAATTCACCATTACACTTGTACATCTTTGAGGCTTTAGTCATAAAGCTAAATGACTTGAACTTGGTTTTAACTCTCTGTATTTCTTACTTCATTTTTCAGTCCCACAAAATTATACTTGTCCCAAAATAAATCCTTATTATTGTTGTAGCTGATGTTCTAGAGAAAATGATGAGGTGTGACTCAGCTTTCTTCTCTTGCTTTTCCTGTTACCCACTACTGAATTTCAGCAGCATAATGTTTATTGTGGATTAGGCAGTAACAGGTCCTTTCCCATAAGGTTGTTGTTATCATTAGGCTGGAAAAAAATGGATTGAAACAAATATTCTTTTATGTTTTCAGGGAAGTCAAAAAAGTGAGAGTATATAGAAGAAATGTGAACATGTGAAAATTGAAAGTCCACATTTCTGCTTTTGTATCTTCGGTACTTTAAATCAATCTTGAGCATTATGGTTAGTGTTTGCCTGTCACCTGTTTCTTTTGTCTAAATCTGTTTAGGTATTTAACTGATGGTAGAAAGAAATTCAGTATCCTTTCTCTGATACTGTGAATTTAACAGTATGTTAGAGAGTAGGCTTTAGCACTCCCATATGATACTTCTGGAGATAAATAATTTGTTAAGTCCTATAAATAGCCCAGAGATGCCCAGAAGTGCTTTTGAAATGCAAATAATCAAATAATCTGGAACCCAACCAGTGCTGTTATTTCAGAAATAAGAAATGCAAAACTCTCCCACAAAATCAAAAGCCCCTAACACCATACCTTGCCCCTGCCAAGTGTATCCTTAAATAAAACTAATGTAGAAAAATTCCTCTATCAAGTGCTGTGTGTCAGCTCAAACTGAAGAAGATAGGAAACCTGAAGGGAAATACCAATTTGAACTACTTTTTTTCTTTCAAAGGGAAGAAGCAGAAACTTAAAGGACTGGTGGTTGAGAGCATGGAGGCTCTTAGGGCTTGACTCACGTTTTTCTATATTTAGGTTCCTGAGTTTGCATGTCGGGACTGTTTGTAGTGGACAGGGAGAGCAGCGTTTTGGAGATGGATGAGTTGATACTTTGGTTTTTATATCATGAAAACTTAAGGAAACAAATCCCTACCTAAAGTTCGTTTAATCCTGTTTTGTCCACTTTTAAGGGTGATATGCAGTGTGATAGAAAAAGACAAGTGAGATGGAATTTATGTACTGCTTTTGTTTGTTATGAGAAGCATAGATGTAGATACAACAGTGAGCAGTGAATTTTTGTGAAGTAAAAGATGGGAACTTGTCTTTACCTTGCAAGGTTTTGTCTGGGTATAAGCTGTTTTTAGCCAAATCAATTTAGGTTAAACAATATAATTCCCTTACTGTTGATACTTAGCAGTGTAAAACATTTTCAGTATTAGCTTGTACTGCTCAGGAGTAGTTTAACATGTTTAACCTGGCAAAGCATCCTTCTATTTCTGCAACGTGTTAGAGGATTTTTTAGCAGCTTCAAAGAAGTTGGTAAGTAAAATTTTGCGGAGTACTGTGTGTTGGAGTGCTCCAGGATATTCAGTTGTTAGGGAAGAGCAGTTCTCAAAATTAGGCTATTTCTTCATTCCTGCAGGAAGACTATCTGTTAAGTGAATGAATGTGTGTTTGGTTTTTTGGGGGGTTTTTTTAAATGTAGAAAGGAGAGGTATATGATACAACGTTCTTTGTGAAGAATGTTTACCTTGTGTAGTGCACTGTTTGCACTTCACGTTAGAGCAGTGGTTTAGTTTTGTGTGTTAAACATGGGGAGGGG